>CAUYQG010117635.1:0-54540 GCA_963574415.1 Tarsius wallacei
ACGGGAACTGTGGAAACAGGAAGGAGCATGGACATTTCCCTCCTCTGCAGTCTCCCAGACTCTTCCTTGAGTCCCCTAAAGGCAGGACAAAATGAGAACCAGTCAGAAATGAAATATTATGCAGCCATAAAGGAGGACAAACATATGGACTTCGCAGCAACTTGGATGGATTTAGAGTCGATCATACTCAGTGATCTACCACAGAAACAAAGAACAGAGTACCACATGTTCTCACTCATAAGTGGACCTTGAACAATTACAGTACTATAAGAAAGGGGTTGGCAGTAGTGGGAAACTGTCAGGGGAGGGGGATGGGATTGGCAGTTGAGGGAAACCCCTAGGGGAGGGAGGGGCACACCTCATCAACAAGGGTACCTTCATAATCGTTTGTATACCTAACCCTGAATTGCACCCTACATCTTTATAATAATAATAATAATAATAATAATAATAATAAAAGGAATGGAAGCATGGGGTTTGTAGAGTCTCAGTCCCCAAGTTTTATAAAGCAGAGTAGAAAAGGGTGGATTTGGATCGGAAAGGCTATAGCTTAAAACTCACACAGCCTCTCATTAATGCTGTGATTTTCCGTTTGCATATGTCTCTGATCCTAGACACTCATCAACTCTTCCTTGACTTTATAACCTCTTCCAGTTATGACCCTCTTTCCTCTGTTCCTTTTCATGGCAAAACTCAGTTGATTGGATTCAATGTCTTGCATTCCCATTTTCTCTGGAACATTTTCCAACCAGGCTTTCATTCCTAACACTCCATGGGCACCAACATTGTCAATGTCAGATCATGGCTCCAACTGACTTCCATGGTGCCAAATCTTATGGTCAATTTTCAGTACTCATCTTATCACACTTTTCAGTGTTAGTTAACATTGAGTTGGCTACTTCTTGTTCTAGGAACACCGTATTCACTTAGTTTCCAGGCCCCATATATTCTCTTGGTTTCCCTTCTCTCTTGCAATGGTCTCTGCTTAGTCTCCTTTGGGGCCTTCATTCTTTTCCTAACTCTAGATTCTGGAGTGCCCTAGGGAGTAGTCTTTGGGCCTCTTCTTCCATTCTTTCCTTGCCCTTGATCATTCCAAATCTTGTAGAGATCACCTAAATATATCTCTAGGTCAGACTTCTTCCCAGAGCACCAAGTCATATACCCAACTCCTTGCTTGACATTTCTACTAAGATATTTAATGGGAAACTTAAAGTGAACAAGTCCTTAAAACAGACCTTGAACCTTTCCCTCCAACAAACCTCATCTCTGTAGAGTGTACCTTTTCACATCTAGATAATCCAAGAACCTAGTTTGTTTGTTTTTGAGTTGGAGTCTCATTCTTCACTTTGTCACCCAGGCTGGAGTGCAGTAGCAGGCTCACGGCCACCCCAGTTGACCTGCTGGGCTCCGGCAATCCTTCTGCCTCAGCCTTCCAAGTAGCTGGAACCACGGGCGAGCGCCACCATGCCCAGCTAATTTTTTGATTTATTGTAGAGACAAGGTCTCGCCAAGTTGCCGGCTGGTCTTGAACCCGTGGGCTCAGGCAATCCACTCTCCTCGGCCTTCCAAAGTGCTGGGATTACAGGCTGAGCCACCAAGCCCAGCCCAAGAACCTAGTTTTTATCATTGAATTATCTTTCTCATACTTCCACCTATAGCCATTATTATCAAGTCTGTCATCAAATACTCCAGATTTACTTCAATCTATACCCAGCACCCAATGTCCTCTCACCACCCCATCGCGGCTGCCCTCATCAGAGAGATCAGCATTTCCTACCTGGAATACCACAGCACCCCTTTCTTGGCCTCCACCCCCAGTCCCCTCTCTTGTCAGTCTGTTTTCCACATAAAGTCATGATTATTTTCTAAAAATGTATAAATCAGCTTATATCATTGTATTAGTCCATTTGTGCTGCCATAACAAAATACCTAAGACTGGGTAATTTACAAAGAACAGAGATTTATTTCTCACAGTTCTGAAGCCTGGAGTTCAAAACCAAAGTGGTGTCTGGTGAGGATCCAGTGTCTGCTTCCAAGGTGGTGTCTTGTTGCTGCATCCTCCAGAGGGCACGACCCATGTTTTCACGTGGTGGAAGAGACTGAAGGGTAAAAAGGAGCATAGCTAGTTCCCCCCAGCCCTTTTATATGAGTGTTCATCTGTTCATGAGAGTGGAGCCTTCATGACTGAATCTCCCCCCAAATGCTACCCCACTCTGTACCATTGCACTGGGGATTAAACGTCAACATTTGAATTTTGTGGAGTATGCCCAGACCGTAGCAATCATTTCATTCAAGACCCTCCAAAGGCTTCACATCACACAAGATAAAATTCAGTTTTTGTCATGGCATTCAAAGTCCTGTGTGATCGGGCCTCTGGCCCCCTTATTGACATCGTCTCTTATTATTCTTCTGTTATTGCCTCTTCCTCTCTGTCACGTGGCCTTACTAGTCCCCACATAAGTCTCTGACTCAGGCCTTTCCACCTGTTGGTTCATCTTTTCCCACAGACATCAGCATGATGTGTTTCCCAGTCTTGGTCTCTGTGACATGTCAACTCTTCTCAAAGAGGCTTTCAGTGACCATTGTATCTTCGATCTACAGACCAATCACTTCCCACTTCCCTTTTGTTTTCTCTTCTTGTATAGTATTTTTCAATCTCGCTGAATTATATTTGTTTATCATCTGCCTCCCTCTCTAGAATGCTCATTCCATGAGGCTGTGGGTTTTGTCTCTTTGTTTACTGTTGCATACCTGAAGCCATTATAATCTTCCATACGTAGTACGTCCTCAATTAATATTTGCTGAATGAATGGTTGAAGGCCCTGATGCAACTTATTTTACCTCTCTGAGACTTCTACAACCATAAAATGAAAAAATGAAAGCATAATCCTATTTTCTCTTGAGGGTAAGTAATTATGAATGTGTGGAAAGTGCTTTGATCTTAATAGTATTGAATTTAGGTTGGGCTTAGTGGCTTAGCCTGTAATCCAGCATTTTGGGAGGCCAAGGCGCGTGGATTGCCTGAGCCCGCGGGTTCGCGACTAGCCTGGGCAACTTGGTGAGACTGCATCGCTACAATAATTAAAAGATTAGCCTGGCGTGGTAGCGCGTGCCTGTAGTTCCGGCTACTTGGAAGGCTGAGGCGGAAAGATCGCCAGAACCCAGCAGGCCAACACTGGGGGTGGCCATGAGTATGTCACTGCACTCCAGCCTGGATGACAGAGTGAGACTCCAAGTCAAAAAAAAAAAAGGTGACTTAATACATTTTTTTGAAAGAATGGCTTTGAGACATTGATTACCCAATTGTCTTGATTCTATTCACCCAGGGCTAATCTCTTGACAGACAGACGCTAAGGGCCATTAATCTGTGTCATCCTGAATCCAAGTCACTGAGTCTGTTTTCCATTCCAGAAAGCTTTTTTTTTTTCCAGTTGTAATTTTTTTTTAAACCCATGTGTTGGTTTCAGAGGGATATTCTTCAAAAACTTGTTGCTCTCTAAGGAAGAGCTATAAAGGTCAGAAGTATGACCTAACCAGAAAACCTTATGGGGGAAAAAGTAGAAAGATAAAACCACTCACTTCCTGCTTCAGACCAAGTTTTAGTTTTGGAAGAAGTAAAATGTGTTGAGTCAATAGAAACATTTTAGCATTTTTCAGAATGTCACCTTGAGGAAAATATTAGCTCCAGCAATAGATTTTCAAATGACTCACTTTAGGGGCTGATCTGGGACTGAGGGAAATCAAGAAAAAATTCTTACTTGTTTTTGGAGGGAATGTGTGGACAATGACACTTGTGCTTTGTTCTACTTACTTCCTTTGATCATGCCACCGTCTCCTTGTAGCCCTCCAAACTATCAAAGCCACTTAGGCAGGAGAAAAATCCAAGTCACCATTTTGATTTCACAAATAATTATTGTTACGGATTAGTTTTAGTGCTTGCATTTCCAGTTCAGAAAAATCTCAACAGACTTGAGTAACTTTGGAGATATATATATATATATATGCTTTTTTTTTTTTTAGTCAGAGTCTTACTCTGTCACCTAGGCTGGAGTGCAGAGGCATGATCATTGTTCACTGTAGCCTGGACCTTCTGGGCTCAGGCGATCCTTCTGTCTTAGTCTCCCTAGCAGCTGGGACTACAGGTACATGCCGCCATACCCGGTTAATTTTTTGTAGATATGAAGTCTTGCTATGTTGCCTAGGCTGGTCTCAAACTCCTAGGCTCAAGCGATCCGCCTACTTCAGCCTCCCAAAGTGCTGGGATTACCAGTGTGACCACTACGCCTGACCTGATGCTACTTTTGTTCTACAAATTACATTAAGTTGAGCTCTATATTTTTGGAGAGAAAACACAGGCACTCTGGAATTAGAGCTATTTGTATTTTCTTTTAAGAAAAGCTTTGAGAAATTTCTTTTAAGAAGACATACAGCGCTGGACTCAGTGGCTCAGTTTATAATCCCAGCACTTTGGGAGGCCGAGGCAAGTGGATTGCCTGAGCATGTGGGTTCAAGATCAGCTTGGACAACTTGATGAGAACTCGTCTCTACAATAAATAAAAAAATAGCCTGGTGTGGTAGTGCACTCCTATAGTTCCAGCTACTTGGAAGGCTGAGGTGGGAGGTTCGCCAGAGCCCAGTAGGTCAATGCTGGGGTGGCTGTGAGCATGCCAAGGCACTCCAGCCTGGATGATGGAGTGAGACTCCAACTCAAAAAAAAAAAAGAAAAAAAAGAAGACATAGATATCTTGGCTACTGGAGCAATCCTCATTTACCTGCGCATTATAACCCTTCCTTTAAAACTTCTCTTTAGCCTTCTTTTCCTTTGTCCTTAAACAGTACTTAGACATTTGTCTTGAATCTGGGAAAGCAGCTCTTGATCGTTATCATCTGTAGAATGGGATAAGAAATGAGGGTTAACATGGTAATTAAGATGCTGCTAGACTGAGGGTGTCACCTGACCCTTTCTGCTTCTCCCCAAGGCATTAGGTAAACTGCCAAAGGTCACTCCATACAGATTCCAGAATATACTGGCCCATGACTGTTTAGGGAATTGAGGACGTCTAAAAAAGGTACTGATATCCTCATGGAGTGATCAACTATGGTAAGATGCAAGGTTGAAAATGAGACCATGGGACAGAATAAGAAGATGCATTTAGCTCTTGATACATACACTTTAAAATAGGGCTACATTCAAGAAGTATTTAGACGGACGATTGAAATACATATAGTCATACCTGAGATGTACAGAAATATCTATAGTTGAATTCGAGTTTGTTCTTATGGTGGTTTTTAAAAAAAATGTTCTCAAAATATTTTAACAATCCTTTCTTTGGATGGTGGAGTCTAATTCCCTTCCTCTTGAATGTGGACTGAACTTAGTGACTCACTTCTAACTAACAGAAGTGACTTCCAGGGGTGGATCATAAAAGGATGTAGTTTCTATCTGGAATTCTCTCTCATCCCTCTCTCTTTTCCCTCTCTTCCTTCTCTCCTTCCCTCTCCTGGATTGCTGCTCTGGGCAAAGCCCTGACATACCATGAGAATACTCAAGCATCCCTGTCAAGAAGCCCACATGGAGAGGAATGAGAGTTCCTATCAACATCCAGCACCAACCTACCAGCCACGTGAGTGCGCCATCTTGGAAGGTATTCTCAGGCGCGGTGAAGCCCTCAGATAACTCCAGCCCTGAACCTTTGAATTTTCCAGCCGTGGCTGCGGTTATCACAGAGAGAAGACAAACTGTCTTTGCTGTGCCTCAACTGAATTCCTGACCCACAGAAACTATAAGAGATAATAAAAGTCATTCTTGTTTTAGGTCACTAAAAAAATAAAATACAGAAAATAAAATAGGAATACATTTTGGCTTGTGAACCATAGATCAATGTCAATCAGTTCCTATTAAAAAATCTGTACCAAACAACAGTCCCCAAGATTAAAAACCACCCTAAATAAACAAGAGATTTATCTATTTATAACTTTGTGTCTCAAACACTTCTTTTGTACCTCCCAGGTAACAAATACTTCTAATCAATCTTTCACAGAGGAGAAACTATTTAGTTGATACTCTAATTGCCATCACGCTTATTTGGGCAGATGAAAATGTCACTTTGACAAACAGTCTAGGATTGAATGTAGTTATTTTGAAAGTTCTCTTGAGCAATTTTTAAAAATTTCATTTCAAAGATATTTTAATCTTGTCATTTTTGCTCAAGGACCAACAGTGACTTCCTATTGGTCCTTAAATTAGATACAAATATCTTCACCTGTTGCCAATTGCTCAGCCCATCTCCCCAGTCTAATTGTCATTATAACTCAACATTAACACTCTGGTTTGTCACATTAACTTGCTTCTTACTTCCCTTCAACACAATTACAAAATTACAGATTCCTGGTTTTTATCTGAAAGGCCATGCAATTCATCCCCTTATTTTCCAATAAAGACAGGTTGGATAAACTGAGACTAGTTATGGACAGAGCTGGGTTTAGGCTGGGTCACTTTATCCTCCAACTACTTGCCTTTTCCCCAGACTCCATTGCTCCCTGAGCATCTCATTTTCTCCTCTGTGCCACTGATCAAGAATGGAACTGCCTCAAATGTCATCAGCCTTCCTTTTACAAATGTATGTCTTTCCATTGCCCCATGAACATTGCTTCAAAAGTCAGGTCCTTCAGAACATTTGCCCTTTAACCCCAGGTGGCTCTAATCTGCCTTTACCTGGTGTCAAAATCTCTCTCCAAATCCCACCAGCCCTCTCTCCTGCACACACTCATGAGTGAATTTAAGTCAAACATACATGGCTTTGGGTTCATTCTACTTGCTGATATTATGTACTTTTTGACTCTCTAGGCATGAACTCCTTGACAGCGTTGGTTCCATTATTTTCCCTCACCTTCTGTCCTGGTGCTAAAACACTGTGGCTTTTTTTATAGACAGTAGTTCAGTGTCCATCGACAGAATAACAGAAGGTAGGGCAAGTTGTCTCATCTTGTCTACATCTTATTGTTTTTAGGGCAAACAGAATTCTCTTCCTGTTGGTGCAGTGCCTGCTCAAAGCTGCCCACACTAGGTAAAAAATATTCTATGTCATTCTTCTTGGTTTTGGAGCAGGGACGTGATTGAGAGGTATATTGCAAGTAAATTGTTACTTATAATAGTTACAGCATTGAATTTGGAAATGATTTACTTTTTAAGTAGAGGAAATTCAAAGTAATTCTTATTATATCACATTTAACACTTACCTTCTTGAGAGATTAGAAAGGGGTGAGGTCACAACTTGATTAGTCATTTTCTTTAGAAGTAACCTTGCGTAGTTCTGTTCTGCTATCTTACAGATTAATTTCTAGAGTCTGGTTTATTTCTTAAATTTTTCCATTTTTGGAGAGGCATGGTATGTCAAGAACAGTAAAGACTCAGATTTCAACCTACTCACAAGCTGACAAGCTAGCCTGCCACTGTTTCATGAATGCTGGCAGAAGAATGAAGATGCCTGGGTCACGGCCAAAATAATCAATTTATTACTTAAGGCAATAGCAGTGACCAAATAATTAGCATTCATACCAGTTTCCAAGATCCATTTCCCATAGTACCATGAGACAAGGGTTAAGAGACACCTGTATACACTCTGTGTTGTTATAGGAGAGAAACATGGAGTTTAGGAGACTTCTAGCTCTTGTAACGGGCTGCAAGTAAACCTACTCAACCTTTGCCCTCAAGGGAGACATCATCACTATAATAACATCCTTGAATAGATAGGCTGAAACAGGGCCGTCGATATCTTTGCTTATAAGACATGAACAAAAGAGAACCCTGGAGAATTGTCTCTCAAAAGAGTTCCTTGTGACCTTGTACCACATATATGGCTCTTGTCCACAGATTACTTGGACTCCAATTGGCCTCTGTGGAGGCATGATGACTGTGTCAGGAAAGGACGTCTGGCTCCATCCTTGCTACTGAAGGGAGGGAGACAAATGATACTGTGTTTAGCTAAAGCTGGAAAAGAAAGGCAAGTGGGAACAAATTGCAATGTATAAAGGGTTTTCTGACCATTAAAATGAACAGAATCATGGCCATGGAGTATGAGTCTAAGCAGGGAAAAGGAATGGTGGAATAACCTAAATAGAGACCCCCCCCAAAAAAATACTTTGAAGAGGAATGAGGAAATGTGAAGGTGAAGAAAGGGAGAGGAGGAAGAGAGAACAAAGGTCAAATGTTGGTGAATGACAGGGGGAAAGCAAAACTCATCAATTTTTATTTGCTTGCATCTTTCTCAAGGAGAGCAGTATTCATGGTAGAACCAGTACCGGCGTCAGCAAACTATGGTTTGCAGGCCAAATCCTTCCTACTGCCTGCTTGCCTGCTTTTGTAAAGAAAGTTTTATTGACACACATCCACTCCAAACTCCCCCACACCCCCCAATATGTTGTCTATGACTGCTTTTGCAGTACGAGGGCAGAATTGAGTAGTTGCTATGGAGACTTCATGGCTCAAGGCCTAAAATATTTTTAGTAAAAGCTGGTGACCCTTGATTGGGTTAGTCTACGAAGATGAATTTGAATTCTGAATGGCATGGACAGATTCCTTGGCAGAAACCAAGAACGGACCACCCAAATCTATTCTCTCCTCTCTGGAACACACAGCCAGATCCATTTCCCACACTCCCTTGCGTTTCAGGGAGGCCCTGTGATCAAGCCATCTCCAGTGGAACATGAGCAGAAGTGGCATGTGCCATTTTTTGGACTGGCCTGTAAGGTCCCTCCACACATGCTGCTCTTTTATTTTCCCTCTTTTGGCTTCCTGGGATTTTAACAACCAGCGTGACCTTAAAAGCTACATGCTGACGATGACAGAGCCTGGGTCCCTGAGCTTCACTGCCATCACAAACACACATCCTGGACTATTAAGTGAAAAAGAAATAACCTTATATTCTAAGCTATTGAAATGTTGAGCTGCATTTGCTGCCTCAACCTACCCTCACACGGATCAGGAGAGAGTACCAGACCCACATGTATCATCTCTGCACTTAAACGATTGCTTTTTTCCCTAACATTTAAGCCTGACCATTATTTTTTGTTGTTATTCTGCGGCATCCAAATAAACTTCCTACATGAAGGGAAAATCCCTAAAGAGATGGGGCGAAGGACCCGTCTCCCTCTGTGGAAACCAAAGTGAGCCAGGTACTTTCTCTTCCGTCTCTGGCAGCAAGCATAGGCATGTGACCAACGGTGTGGCCAGTCTGATCCTTCCACCACTTCAATTCTTGAGTGAGAGATGCAAAGATGTGAGAGATTATTCCTGGCATGAAAGGTGCCCAGAATCCTGAGATGTGGCAGGGAATATGCAGCAGTGGTGAGGAGTGTTGCACCAGCAGTGTCTTTCTACCTGGGCTCTTTTTCTGGAATATTTTAGATGCTTCTGCGTTTCCCCTTCCTTGACTGTGGAAGTCTGCACTGTTAAACTAATCTATATATTTTAGGAACTCCTCTGTGCGTAATGAGTTAGAGTTGGTAAGAGAGAAGTGTATGCAAGGGTGTGGACCTGGAAGGCAGAAGTAAAACGGTAGCCATTATTTTTTGTCTTTGTGGCTAGGAGCAATGACAGATGGAATTAAAGATGCTGACAAGTTCCAGGCTTTCCTCACTCTCTCTCCCCTCCCCCATTCTTCTTCCCAAATGACCCTTGAACCGCAGTGGCCTCAGGACCACCACCAATCATTCAGGGGTGACTCACTGAAGCAATCACTTCACAGAAGCCCTGCTTCCTTAGACAACCCTGTAAGTTCTCTCCTCAAAATACCCCTTCTGTGGCTGACTGTGCTTGGTGGATGACTCCTTTCTGATTCTCCTACTTCTGTCTGGATGCTCGCTTCCCTAGCCATCCCTAAAATTGTGTTGACGATTTTTATGAGGGAGACCCAAAACAAATCGGAATTGTCTTTTGGAGGGTGGACCGCTTGTGGTGCAGGTTCCCCCCTAGGTAAATATTCTAGGAACCCATTGACATCAGTGTACCAGCTAGCATTGTTGTGAGAGACTGCGTTCAGCTTCAGTGAATTTTGTTTAGAGGTTCTTTCCACGCACTTGTCCATCTCATGATGGGTGTTATGAGCACACCGGCCCATACCGCACTGAGTGTTCTGCTTCTTTTGATCAAAAATGACATGGTCCCCATGCCTCACCCTCCCTATTCACCCAATCTTGCCCAAGTGACTTTTTGTTTCTTTGTTTCCTGGATGAAAAAAGTCCTCCAAAGAAAACGTTTTGCCGATGTGGAGGAGGTGAAAGCAAAAATGGCAGAAGCATAAAAGGCATCAAAATTGACACGTTCAAAACTGTTTTGAGCTGTGAAAAAAAGCGTCCTGATAGGTGTATTGCCTCAAATGAAGAGTACTTTGAAGGTGACGGAAGTTTAAACACGTAAAAATAAATACACAAATTTTTATAAATAAATTCTGTTTTCTGGGGGGTCCCTCATATAATTAATCCTTCATCATATAGTGCACAATGGATCTGCTTCTAACATCGCTTCACTTATCTTCAAGTAATCCATGGACCATCCCGGCAAGCAAGACCTCTTGTACCAGGCCCTGATGCTCCAATGTCATCCCCTGTGGCTCTGGGCTTCATACTGAGCATCATTCTAGACCATTTTAGTTCCTGCACATGTCACGTAGACTCACACTCCTGTGATTTTTGTCCATTCTGTTTTTCCCCTCAAAATTCATTCCACTTGCTTTTTGGTGTAGTGAATTTCTGTTCCCCTTACAAGCTTAGGACCACATATTATCTCCTCTTAGTATCTGGCTGTCACTCCAGTCAGATAATATGCCTCCCTGTGCACTCCCTGCCCTTTCTGTAAGTCTCCAATATCCCTTATGTGGTGTTGAAACCCTCTGTTCTCTCAGCCCCCCGGACTATAAGCCCTCTTGGGGACAGGGACTATGTCAGTTTGGATTTTATATCCCTAGCGTCAGTCAGAACCTAGCACAGATTAGGCTTCAAACATACTTGTGAAAGCAAGCAGGATCGACTGTTCTAAATGTGCTTATATCCCATTGACTTGATAAATTACACCTTGGTGTCCTGAGAACACCTACACACTAAATGGTGGAACTACTCTCAGTTGTCCAGCTCAGACACCGTATGCAATAAGAACAAACACATAGAGGCAAATGTAGTTATAGTTTTTGAAAGAGAAAACAGTAGAGAAAAAACTACACTATAGATAAACGAGTGTAACAGGAAACTTTTAGAACAGATTGTTAAGATATTAGACTGTGTGTAACTAGTAGATAAAAAAGCAGGGATCACTGTAACCGGCGCAGGATCCTTGCCAAAAAATTAGCAGTGATTTACAGAATGTACTCAATGGGCCAAGCACTGTGCTAGACACAGAGTATACAAAGTCATCGGACCCAAACTTGGAAGAGATTTCAGGTCTAGTGGGACAGCCACACCTTAACAGCCTCTGAATAAGGTATTGCCATAGACTTAGGACTTACAGAAAACTTGACTCTACAGCTGGTGATCAAGTGTTTACTTGATGATGTTTAAAGGTGACATGCACTAGTATTTTTTCTTGTCTTTACCTATTATTTCATCAGTGATAAATGTCATGACAATGAAGGGGTGGTTATTCTATTGGTGGCATAAAGTTGGGTGGCTCATGTCTGTAATCCTGGCACTTTGGGAGGTTGAGGTAGGTGGATTGCTTGAGCCCAGGATTTCAAGACAATCCTGGATAACACAGCAACACCCTATTGCTACAAAAATAAAAAATAAAGTAAATAAATTAGCTGGGCAGGTTGCTGTATGCCTGTAGTTGCAGTTACTCGGAAGGCTGAGGTGGGAAGATCACTTGAGTCCATGCGTTTGAGGTGGCGATGAGCTGTGATCACTCTACTGCACTCCAGCCTGGCCGACAGAGCAAAACCTTGTCTATAAATAAATAAATAAATAAATAAATAAATAAATAAATAAAGAGACACAGTAATATGGTAGACAAGATGTACAAATATCTTTGTGGTTTTAATAACAAACACAATTCAATGAGATGAATATAAAGTCCTGTAGATGGGCCTTCAAAGTTCAATGGTACTAGGTAGCGATACACCAAGACAGACTTCAAATTAACTCAGGAAAGAACTTTCCAATAATTAGAGCCATTGTTCAGAAATGGAACAGACTGTCCTAGGACATAATGTGTTGCCCTCATGGAGTTTTCAAGCAAAGGCTGAGCGGTACCTGGCAGGGCTGATGCAGAGAAGGTCTTCTTTCTCCTGGCCCCCTGCCCATGGACATAGACTGGAGGAGAGAACCTGCCAGAACTCACCAGAACCTGCTGGCCCAGGTGGTCCATGACTCAAGGATAGTGGATGAGGAGGACTCCTTACCTGGGGTTTGCTCAGCCCGGGGGGTCAGAAGCAAAGCTAGATTCTCAATAGACGAGCTAAGCCTTGACTCAGAGCACCAGCAACATAAAGGGGAGTGACTCTAATGACAGGAGGAAATATTTCTCAAAACATTTGACATAAAATAGCTCCAAGAAGACATCTGAAATTAATCCTCATGGAAAAAAATCAGAACGTTGTAGTACCTCATTACACTTTGCTTAATGTTTTTGCATTGAATGACACACAGAGTGGGTACCACAATCCTTTTAGAGTTTACTAGACTCTCTGAAAGCCTAATCTGGCCCTAATTAGGAAATGCAAATCCTGCCCTGGTTCTGCCTTTGGTTTACTGTGCACTTTGAGCTTTAGTGTCCTTTTCTTAAAAAAATATAACTTGACTAGATAATTGTCCAGATGCCGTGAGACCTAAGTTGCTTTGTGTCTTCTCTTCCTCTCTATGTTTCCCTGCTGAGAGGCAGGGCCTGTCCTCCCAAATCCTTCATCTCCAGGGTCTGCAGCAGTTTCTAGGCCCGGGCCAGATGCCTCCAGCCGAGGGCGGGAAGGAGCAGGCTTACCTGACTCTGCCAAACCTCTAGGCCACACTAGACATTTCAGTTCGTATTAAAAAATAAATCTGGAGCTGTTTAACATTCCCAAGCTGGTTGTGTAAGCGTGTGTGTGTGTGTGCGTGCGCACGTGCATGAGTGTATGTGTGTGTGCACAACATGCAAAGCTCAAAAGCAGAGAGTTGCAGCTGGCCCAGAACCGGCCGTTTCCATCCAGCTGTTGGCCTCGTGCCTCACAACAAGCTCATAGCCCATATGAACAGCTCCCGTGAAATATGCCCTGTTATTTTACCCAGGCAGGAAGAGTCCCAACAGCTGTGGGGAACGGCTTTTGACCCAACAACAGACAAATAAGATTCTTCATCTGGTGTGGCACTGGAGGCCAGAGCGTGTGAAACAACACTGAGATCTCTCTTTTTTGGAGAATCAGTGTCACTCAGTTAATGGCTAGAAAAAATAAGATTCCTCTACCAAGATTCTACGTCAGACACAAAGGCTTTTGTTTTCTGTATCATCCCTCAGCCACGATGTTCCTGCCTCATGAAAGCCACAAATTTACTCAAATCATGACTAGAAAGAAAAGGACCACAAGATTGTCGGGAACCACTTTTCAGCTTCTAGGATGTCATCTTAGGTAAACAAGCAATATTTTAGGCAGCACTGCCATTACCAAGCTTTCAGTCTCAAATGATTAATAAGAGGATGTGGGAGGCAGAAAAAAGAGGTGTAGCTTTTGTCTCTGCTATTGTTCTGCTGTCGTCTCTGTGATGTTAGGAAAGACACTTAATCAGTCGGGGTCCCTGTTTATCTGCTTGCCCAAGACAGACCACGGGATTTATTTTGTCAGTGAGCCTTGTAGTATTTCAGCAGCCTCTGTTCCAAAGAAGAGCATTTCCAACTAGCTCTTGAAACAATGTCTGATAGGTAGTTAACTCTTGGCTTACAGCTTTTATTCATACTCACATTTTCCACCTCGCCCTCATTCTTGAAGATTGAGCTGAGTGAAATGTTTGTACTTGCTGAGGGTCTGAACTCTAGCAGGGCCTCAGGATTTTCTGACTGGGACCAGAGACTGTCAAGCTAATTTGATAGGGTGCTATTTGAAAAATAGAAATGCATTTGAACAAGTATTTTTAGATCTTCACTGGAGACTCGTCTCATCTTTCTTCAAGAGTCTTGATTCAATTAAAAGAAACCAAAAAGTACAAAACTCCACCTGGCCCCTATTCTGTCAAAACCAGACTTATTGTTACTCTAAAATATTCTAGTGCTTACCAATTGTTCTTTAGTTTTCAAGCTGTTTAGCATCTGAGTACAAAAATTCAGTGTACGACTCACATAACCTCTTTACATTTTCAAGACTTAAAGGCAGCAAAATGGGCTTATATACTTTTAGTCTTAACTTAATTGTGTATCAATTTTTGTCCATTTCAAAATAATGTCACAGGGAATCTGAAATGATATTATCAGAAGCTTGTTATTTGGAATAACATGCTATATTTCAGTAATTATGCAGATTAATAAAGTAAGACAATCTTATTTAGAGGCAATTCATATGATAAATGGAAAATAAAACACAGGCATAGTTAAACTCAATTCTCACTTTTACAAGCTGTGTCTTATCATATTACTGAACTGAAACACAGTTAGGCTTTCATTGTGAACTGCTGTATTCATAACAAGTAAGGTTATTATTAAAATTAAGCATTAAAGGGTGCATTCTTTGCTTTTCCTTTATGCAGCTTGAGAGTATCATGTGTTCCTCAAATTGCTACCATATTGTTTTAGAAATGCTTATCAATGTGAAGTGTCATTCAATTTCATGCAGTCCTCTGTTCCCATTCGCTCAGTTGTAAACCAAACAAGAAAACAGATGCGTGATTGCAGTTCTTTTATGTACTGTATCAACTTTCAAAACGATGTGGCTTGCTCCCAAGTTCCAAATAATTTTGCATATTATTATTATTTTTAAACAATACCCTCCTTATTCCAGTGAATTGCCTTCTTTGACTAGAAGAGGGAGTAGATAAAACTGTACCAAAGAAAGTTGTCTTTTAAACTACCCATCTCTTGTCTTACGGGAATGTTCTTTTCTCCCTCTCTCCTCCCTCCTCTGGTCTGCTATCTATTAAAGCCAGTGTCTGGGGAAGAAGCTGATATCAACTACTTGCTTATTCCCTTGTGTGATTCCATATCCAGGATTCCAGGGATATCAGTATTTACTATGCAAAGAACTAGAAACTCTAAACTGAAAGGGATCCTAGCGGCCTATGCCATCTTTCTGTCTTCATTTCAAAGATGGTGTTCACTCTTTTCCCACCATTTTTGATGAGTTCTGGTGGGTTTTTTTGAATTTTTTTTAAATTTTAATGTTGTTTCTTTTGGTAAGCTAAAATCTGCTTCTATCTACTTTTAGATCATACCTTCATTTGCCCTCTGGGATAACACAGAATAAATCTAACTACCTTTTCCACTTGAGAGCTTTTCAAATATCTGAGAGGAGTAACCATGTCTTTCCTTCGCCTTCTTTCAGTCAAGTTAATCATTCCCAGTTCTTTCATTTGTTCCTCATTTGACATGGTTTCCAGATTCTACCAAGCACTTCTCCTCACTACCGTTCATCCTGTCCCCAGTGGTGAACACGCTCTGTTTTCCCATTGCTCTAAAATACGGTATCCAGGACTGAACATGACACTCCCGGTTTCTCTAACTGGCAGAGGGATGGTAATTAAGATGCAATTTGGTATCTACACTTCTTCTAAAGCAGCCTTTACTAGACAGCCCAGCTTTCTTTCACTTAACATTTTTGAGATGGCACTGGAGTTACGATAATGTGATGTCCAGTCCTGGACCTTGCAGAACCCACAATCGCCAAGTAGTTCAAATAAACAAATAATTACAATATGGATGAAACACACAACGATAATCCTACGCATAAGGTACAGGAGTGCAGAGGTGACAATGATTCACTCTGCGTGGCACTGCAGAAGAGTAGGACCGAGCAGGGATGGATTGCTGCAAACGTTCTTTCCTAGAGATAGTGGATTTTCAGATGTGAGAATGCATTTTCTCTGCAGCTGTGGAATGACAGGTTTTGTCCATTGTTAAAGAAATTTCAGGGCAGACTCTTCAGTGACTCTCATATTTCAACTCCATCCCCTCTGTGGTATAACCAGCACCACCAGCAAGTCTGGAATTCCAAAGGCAATAAGGAACAGATCTGGTAGTTGGTATCATTTTGTTACTTAAAAATTCTAGAGCCTACACTTTGAAATAATCCTTTGGGTCAGCACCACCATCCTTCCAGTGACTATGAGTCTTATTTCTCCAAAAGATGATAGGCCGGATTTATACCCACACGTTCAATTATGCCCTTAAAGATACATACCCAGACGCCACTTGGGAAAAAATGCGCCTATTAGATTTATAGCAAAGAATTTGTCACCAAATTCTGGCCTGATTTTTTTTGCCTAGTGAATTGGGTGGCTGTTCATTCTTTGACCTTTCCAAAAGAGGAAATAAACAGATAACCTCTTTTTCCCTTTAGGGAGTCCATCCTAGAAAGCAGAACTCAGTTCTGTACATATCTTACTATACCACTTCTATTGATTTTGAGCGTCTTCCTTATTCTCATTATGTTTCCAGTCCTTTACACAGTGGTCTACTTTGTTCTCAGTCCATATCATAGCTGTTCCTTGATAGTAAATGGTAGGGTGAAGGGAGGGTTAACGAGATGCAGTGAAGACAGCGTGAGTGGTGGGAAGAAGGTGGAGAAGCGAAGGGAGGCCTTAAGACTTCCTTGAGGGTAAATATCATGTCTAAAAACATCCCTGGGGATTGCAACCTAGTTTATTTCCCAGGGAGTAGGAGCAATTTTGCTTACTCAAGGCCTAGCCAATATGAGGTAGCATAGGAGAAAACCCTGGCTGGATGGCTTTCCCATGTCACATTTAATTCCCTGTTTTCATGCACTACTGCTGATAGAATGTAGATAGTCACAGGAGCAAAAACAGGGAGTAAGCACAAATATTCAAGAAAATGCTTTATTTACATCACCATCTACCTTTGCAGCCATGAGCATAGATTTCTCCTTACGTAAGGCTGAATTGCCACTTCATCTTCTGTTGTTGATCTCCAAGAGATTGCAGTTTTATGGTTTCAGAGCTCTAATTCTTTAACTTCTGAGGTGACCTCGGTAGTGCCAAGTTCTTTTTATGATAATGACTTAAGTTTGTGCAACACTTTACAGTTTAATAAAATCTCAATACACGTGATCCCACTTTGAGTTAAATAGGAAGGTGTTATCTCTATTTTACAGGAGAGGAAAGTGAGGCTCAGAGGAGATAAGAGTTGCTTCAAGGTCATGGGTAGTCAGTTATGGAGTTGATAGCATATTCAAGTCTTTGCATTCTGGCTTTAGGACTTCCTCCCCTGGACGGTACTGCCTCTTGTTACAGTGGAGGTTATAGTTTATCACATCTTAGTATATGCTTTATTTCTGAAAGATCCTCATAATGGCTCTCTCAGGTAGGTTGGGCAGGCATTATAAGAAATATTGTCTCCTTTTCTCAAACAATTAATAGACTAACCTAGAAGAAAAATCATGCTTAATTGAAAACTAAAGAAACCTTTAGATATTCATGATATTTCCTTTTGGTTTTGAATCTCTAAGGCTCTTTCACCCCATCGTTCACACAGCACATCTACTAGTATTTAGGGAAGTTTTTGCTGCTGAGTGTAGCTCAGCAATTGTGGATATTATCCATTTTAATTGAAAGAAAAAGATGCTAATAAATAAGAATGGACACTCCATGGCCTCTGGGTATGACTCCTGGCTAAATGTTATCTGATGAGGTATAGAGTCACATTATTCATCTTCTCTCTTTCTTCTCTTAGCCTTTCATGTCCATACTCTTCTTTTTTTTTTTTTTTTTTTTTTGAGTTGGAGTCTCACTGTGTTGCCTAGACTGGAGTGGCACGCTCATGGCCACCACAGTCTCGACCTGCTAGGCTCAGGTGATCCTTCCACCTCAACCTTCCAAAGTAGCTGGAACTATAGGTGCGTACCACCACACCTGGCTAATTTTTTGATTTATTTGATTTATCTCGAACCCCTGGGCTCAGGCAATCCTCTCACCTTGACCTCCCAAACTGCTGGAATTACAGGCTTGAGCCACTGTGCCCGGCCTCACTCTTCTACCATTAATAACACAGCTTGTGACTTGTCTATACTTTGAGCCGGTCGCTCATTACCAGACTACACCAGCTACCTCTGCATTTTTCCGGCTTTCACTGCCAGCTACCTTCAACAGATAAAACTTTCTACAGTCCAGCTTCAAAGTCATGTGATCAATGCCGTTGTACAGGGCACTGTGTTTAGAAGAGCCCATGCTTGGTTGAATGTTCTCTGTTACCAACTTGGAATTCTTATTAATTTTTGAACAAGGGGCCCTGCATTTTCATTTTGTCTTAGGCCTTACGAATTATGTAGCTGCGTTTGGCTCTCCAAACTCCCTGCAACACACACAGAGGTTCACATGTATGTTGCTTTCATTGATTTCGGGGGTGTAGACCTCTATCGAGAGAACACGATCTAGTCTTTGATTAAATTTTACCTGAAGCTTTAAAAGATTTTTAAAATACAGGGAATTTAGGCCATTCCTTCTTTAAAGAAAAATGAGTTATTTGGAGATCTTAAAGAAAGTTCTCACAGTAGAACTGAAGTTTCTGTTTCACAAGAAAATGCTCTATTAAATAGGGGAAGAGGGAGAGAGAGGGAGGGAGAGGGAGAGAGAGAGAGAGAGAGAGAGAGAGAGAGAGAGAGAAGAAAAAGTAGGAGGTAGGAGGAGGAAGAGGGGGAGGAAAGGAGGAGATATTTGTAGATAGTGACAAGTGAGTTCCAGACAGACTCTTGGGATTGGGACCTGAAAAGCTATGAAAACTGGCATGAATGGAATGTATTCTTATATGATGAGAGGCGAAGTGCTCATTCATCAGGTTGGACAGAAGAAGGAATTTCATCCGGTGTTGAATTTAGAAATCTGTGGAGGAGGTTGCCCAGTGAGTGGGACTCTCAGGGGTGTGACCCTTTCTCTTCTTGCTCTAAACCCCTGACCTGGTGCCGATTTCTCCAATAATCCCTTTACTTTGTTTTTTCTCTTCCTACTTTCTAGTTGTCCTTTGCTAGCTTTCTCTCTCTTTTTTCTTCCCTTTGCTAGCTTTCTCTCTCTCCTCTCCCTCTCCCTTAATACACATTACTTTATTTGGTTTGTTGACTATAAATGTACGTCCTTGGTTTTTAATTTTAAAGCAATTGAAATTTCTATGCGGCCCTATGACACAAGAAGGGTGGAAAACTAAATTTGAATTAACATGAGAAAAACATACTTACAATGTTGATTAGTTGGGGAGGCCATGATTTTCTTTGTTTCCTCTCCAGACGATTATTTTAAAAACTGAAATTATTGTTAGAATTATTTTGTATGACCCTTAATTTTTGACCTGTTTATCAATTGCCCCTGATTAATTACAAAGTTCTCCACCCAAGATTTTTAAAAAACGACTATATGGATATGTTTTTGCTACATTAGACTGCCTTGGCATGTCAGGAATTTGATTACAGAGTTAGTTTCAAAACCTTCAATGTAGCGCCTTATTATCTAGACTCTATATTCATTTTTAATTTGGAATTTATTTCTTCCCTATCTTTGTAAAGGTACAAAAAGAGACTTTGGAGTAAAAAGGAGAAAAAGCATGTTTTCTTCCTCTAGAAGTTTACAGAGTGGTGAGGGAAAAGATATGCTCATTTAGTCCACCGAGATAATTGTGGCCACAGCACGGCAGTAGGGCCCTCAGAGGCTAGCACCCTCAAGGCTTGAATGACATCAGAGAAGGTACTCAACCAACACAACTGCTAAACACTCGGGGTCATGACTCACAAATTTTATTTTATTTTTGAGTCAGGGTCTCGCTCTGTCGCTCAGGCTGTAGTGCAGTGGCATGTTCATGGCAACTGCAGCCTTGACCTGCTGGGCTCAGGGGATCCTTCCACTTCAGTCTTCCAAGTATCTGGAACTACAGGTGTGAGCCACCACGCCTGGCTAATTTTTTTTTTATTTACTGTAGAAATGTCAAGTTGCCCAGGCTGGTCTTGAACCCCTGGGTTCAGGCAATCTTCTCGCTTTCACCCCTCAAAGTGCTAGGGTTACAGGCATGAGCCACTGCACCTGGTAACTTTCACCGATTTTCAACATTAAACATCAAACACACACACCTGAACTCTGATAGGAACATCTCTTTCCTTTTGCTAGAATTTTAGAGAGATTTGATAAGCATTCATTCATTTCCTTTGGGAAAGAGATGGAAGGAAGCATAGGCAATTAGCTCTGTCCTTGAGTTGGTGATACATATGAGTAACACATATAGAAAGTTAGCTTACCTCACCTCTCTATGCGTCATTTCCTTACTTGTAAATGGGTATAAGAACAGTATCTATTTCATGTGGAGTTATTATTAAGAGTTTGCATGCTGCCGGGCTCGGTGGCTCAGCCTGTAATCCCGCGCCTTGGGAGGCTGAGGTGAGTGGATTGCCAGAGCCCGCGGGTTCGAGGCCCGCCTGGGCAACTTGGCGAGACCTCATCTCTACAGTAAATCAAAAAATTAGCCGGGTGAGGTAGTGCACGCCTGTAGTTCCAGCTACCTGGAAGGCTGAGGTGGAGGGGTCGCTGGAGCCCAGCAGGTCGAGGCTGCGGTGGCCGGGAGCGGCCACTGCACTCCAGTCTGGGCGACAGAGTGAGACTCCAACTCAAAAAAAAAAAAAAAAAAAAAAAAAAGAGTTTGCATGCTTAGTACAATAAAAGGGTAGTAAGGACTAATATTATTTTTCTGGCAGCTTCAAAGAAATGTCCATACTTAAAAGGATTTTCCCCATAAGCAATCAAGCCAGGTACAGATTTTTTCCTCATGCATCTTTTAAAGCTGAGTGTCAAGCCAGCAAATTAGAGGACCGTTTCTTAATCAGTGGCATTGATTTTCAATTTCTCAGCATATCATTGCTCATTTGTACTGAGACTTAACAGTGGATGCTGAAAAACATGTCAACCACCAAGTTTGGTTACAGAGACTTATAGAAAGAAGGTCAATAATTGGAGCGCTCGCACGGAGCTTCTTTGGAATGGTAGGCTGGGCCATGAGAAGAACAATTCAAGAACATTTCATAAAAAAACATAATTGAAGAAGCATAGGTTAGGGGCTAGAGCATTCTACTTTTTAGCTGTGATGTTGAGCGAGTTGTTTAATAACTCTGAGCCTCAGTGACAGATCTCTAAATGGGAAATACAATTAAAAGAAAAAACCAAGAAAAACCTACTCTGCTTTCTTCACAGGGTCATGTTGAGTTTTGCATAGAAAGACGTATGTAAAAATAATATACAATTTGGTGCCCAAATTCTAGTTTTTATTTCCTTCTTTGATCAAGGCTAAACCTGCATATGAATGGTAGAATTATAGTTCCTCCTTTATTGATGATGTTTCATTCTTCCCCTGCTTACTTCTTAGTATTGGCCAATTTAGGTCAGTTTTCTGCACCCCTGGAAGCACATTAGAGTCTCCTGAGGGGCTTTTAAAACTACAGTACGGTACCCCGAGGGGTTCCGTTTTACCTGTTCTGGGTTTGGCTCAATCATGGACAATTATAGGACAGAAGAAAGAATAAAAGAGGCATTTGCAAACCATTTATGGCAGAGTTGGAAATGGCCGAAACTTTTGACTAAATAGGAATTAGCAATCCATTCTGCCTTCATTTTCTAAAGCACCCTTTTGGAAGCATGATATTATTCATTACATCAGGTTGACTGTGGGCAGTTCCACCATTTATAGCATTGCTTTGGCTTTTCTGGTTTCATTTTTCATAGCTGTACCGTGAAAAGTACTCATTTTTTCTATAGGATTAATTTCCACAGATGAATTCGAGGAACCCTATAGTATCTAAATGTTCTACATAAAGTTTTCTCTTCCCAATTTCTTATCACCTGTTATTTGTTTTGACTTTAAAATCTCTGCATCTCATTCTCTACGGATAAAAGCTTCT
Organism: Tarsius wallacei; assembly: GCA_963574415.1. Classification (NCBI taxonomy): domain Eukaryota; kingdom Metazoa; phylum Chordata; class Mammalia; order Primates; family Tarsiidae; genus Tarsius; species Tarsius wallacei. The sequence goes on from CAUYQG010117635.1 coordinate 22,044, forward strand.
TCTGGGATGGCTTCTCCAACATTCCTCAGCCCCTGTTAGGAACAACTCCTCATATCTTCCCTCTGTGCACTATGCCCTGTTCTCTGCTGTTCAGAGGGTAGAGGTCACAAACTTTCCTCTGGACCCGTGTATACTTTATGCTGCACATTTATACTTCTTGGAAGACACAGAGCACTCATATTTATGTTCACATTGAGAAACATATATCCATACTTTATATTTCATAGAAAAAAGTCAGAATGCACATATTTGTTTATACGTGGTGCCATGCAAGTCTCTTTAGTCATGTTCTTTTTTTGTTGTGTAAGTGGGTCAATATATAATTTTTCTCTTTTTCCCACTAGACTTCTGGACAAGTTGAGATTACAAAAAGAATATGCAGATAGAGATTAGAATATCATTTTATTTCTGAGAGCAGAGTGGTTGGGTAGAGTGGTATAGGAATAAGACACAACAGGGTTGTTAATGCTGATCGCAGAGTGAAACTGGCTCAGCCACAGGCCACTAGACCATTACCACTCTTCTTTCTCCAAGGAGGGATATGGACATTTTTTTTTTTTTTTGGAGACGGTGTCTGGCTCTGTTGTCCAGACTGGAGTCAGTGGCACGATCATGGCTTCTTGTAGCTTCGACCTTCTGGGCTTAAGCCATCCTCCTGCCTCAGCCTCCCAGGTAGCTGGGACTACATGTGTGTGAGACCACACCCAGGTAAGTTTTGTTTTTATTTTTGTAGAGATGCAGAGTTTCACTATGTTTGCCCAGGTTGGCCTTGAACTTCTTGTCTCAAGCAATCCTCCCGCCTCAGACTCCCAAAGTGCTGGAATGACAGCCAAGAGCCACCACAGTCAGCCAGGGTCAGGGACTCAATCACAAAAGGCTGAGGAGGTTTTCAACAGACCAACCAAGACCTAATCACAGTGAATGGGATGGGACTGAGCTGACCTGCCCACCTCACTGATCACCCCCATCAATCCACTGTCGTGAAGGGTGTGGCAGGAGATCAGGAGTGTTAGAGGACAGATCCCTCCTCATGGAAACTAGAGAAGTGCATAAGATGGACTTCTTTCTCATCACTCACTGGCTTTTAATTGGCTGAGGAAAAAACTGAGAACAAGAAAAATTTAGCTATTTTGTCAGAATCACACAGCTAGTTAATGACAGAGTTGGTATTAGAATTTTTTCCTATTTTGATATTCTTTTGCAGAAGAAAGTGAACCAATGAGATAATTCATGCTAAAAGGTCTATTCACTAATTCAACAAATATTTAATGAACATGCCGGTCTCTGGGAGTAGTGATGAACAATATGGAAAAAAGCATTCCTTCCGGCTGGGAAGTTGGATAATTAACAACTAGCTAAGAGGAGACTGATAAATCCTACAAAGTCAAGGAAAACAGAGTAAATGTGGGATAGTCTTCTCTTTTATAGCTGGTAGCCAGGAAAGGCCTCAGTGAGGAGGTGAGATTTGAGCAGAGGAGTCAGCCACGGGGTTTCGGGATGAAAAGCTTTCTAGATTGAGAGAACAGCAAAAGTCCCACCAAGTGCAAAGTCCCACCAAATTCTGAGGTGTTTGGCTTTGAATGTGCACCTTGCTAATTAAAAAAAAAAAAAAGAAGATTCAGGGAGAGCAACAAACCAGTGAGTAGACATTTTGGACCTCACACAGGGGATGGCTACTTCCCTCTGTTCCTGAAGCTGATCTTGCTGGCAGTTATCAGTGATTAAAATCCTGGGTGAAACATCCCTGGAAGACCTTGCCAACTCTGAGGTGTTAATTCTCAGATGAGCAGTGTTATTCTAGGTTACTCATCTGGAAGAATGCCTTGGAAGGATCTTTATTGTCCTTTGACTCTCCCATGCTAATAAGGCAGCACCGGCTCCAAGCAGGGAATGCCACACACATTAGTGGCGAGAGTGTCTGGAAATCCTGTGGCCTGTTTTATTGCTTGTTCACTGTCATCCCTTATTAGTGAAGGTGTCGCAGACCCGACTTCTATCCTGTTGGGCATTTGGCATGTTTCTGGTGAGTGCTTGTATTACACTGAGTTTGAATCACCAACAGTATTAAGTGGGTAAACAGCACAGTTTTAGAAGAAATCCTCTGAGCTTTGGGATATTAAGATATTCTTAACTTTTGCTCTATTTGTTGTTGCTGTTGTTTGAACAGAGTCTCCGATAAGTTCTGAAGGATTGCATAGCCTAGCTCACCATTAGACTTGGGATCCATAAAACTTGACGTTTCAAGCTAGTTACCTCTGTCGCTGCAGTGTGGCATGATAAATACCCATGTCATCAGTGTGGGATTTCAGGGAAACCTCAAGGGAGCCAATTCTTTTTTTGTTGTTGTTTATTGAGTCACTCGTTTATTCAACAAATATTTGTTGAACATTCAGTATGCAGTAGGTAGTAGATATACAGATGGAAAGATGATATCGCTGGCCGTAAGCTATTTAAAGGAGGAATTGGAAGAGTCATCAACAAGCCTTTCCCTCACTGTGATGAGAGTTGCAGGGAACTATGGACAAATTCTTCTGAGATCCCAAACGAGGGGACACCCATGTCTTCCTGGGCCATCAGGGAAGCCATCAGAGGAACCAACTTCAGCGAATCCTTCTTCATGGTTTCAGGTGCCTCTTACTTTGAGAGGCTTCTGGGACAGCCTGACCCAGAGGGATAATCTCTGCTTTCTGCTGCGGTCTTTTTCATATTGAGCCTTCAGGGATATTGTCTCTTGTAGTCAATTCTTTTAGTTCACCTGGAAGAAAAGTCATTGGGCAAGAAGTGGGAGGAATCCAGGCACGGTGGCTCATGCCTGTAATCCCAGCACTTTGGGAGGTGGAGGTGAGAGGATTGCCTGAGCCCAGAATTCGAGACCAGCCTGGGCAACTTGGCGAGACTTCATCCCTACAATAAATTCCAGCTACTTAGAAGGCTGAGGTGGAAGGATCACCCGAACTCAGCAAGTTGAGGCTACAATGGCCCTGAGCATGCCACTGCACTCCAGCCTGGGTGACAGTGAGACTCCAGGCTCAAAAAAAAAAAAAAAAAAAGGAGGGTAGCGATGCTCAGGACCATGGAACATTACTTGCTCAGCATGATGTTGAGTTGGCATCTGCCAGGGGGCTGTACAATTAAGGGACACAGACACTCCTGATTACGGGAGGACAGGAGAGGTAATGGGGACCAGAATGGATCCGGAGCCTGGCTGTGTGTGTGCATGAGTGTCTTTAGAAAGCACAGGTGAGGGAAATGCATCTCAGAAGCAGGGAGAGAGAATTGAGGTGGTTCATCTTATTTCTTTCTACTTTCCATCTCTCTCTGGAAGAAGCCAGAGGTTAAAAAAAAAAAAAAAGACAGAAGCGCAGCCGTGCTCTGGGACCCAACAGTAAAGAAGGGGCCAGAGGGCAGGATTTGAGGGTGTGCCGCCCATCACTGTGCTCTCCTCTCCTCCAGCCCTTTCGAACCTGTGTCTGGCACACAACAGGGGCTTCATATTTGTTAAAAGAATTAACATAGGGGTGGCTCAATTAATGAGGTATGGGTTGAGTACTCTGACTCAAAGTCCAATCCTCTTTTCATGGTCTATCTGATGAATCGGTCTTTATTTAAAAATAAACTCTACTGGGCTGGGCTCGGTGGCCCAGCCTGTAATCCCAGCACTTTGGGAGGCTGAGGCGACTGAACTGCCTCAGCCTGAGGGTTTGAGACCAGCCCGGGCAACTTGGCAAGACTTCCTCTCTACAATAAATAAAAAACTAGCCAGTCGTGGCAGCACGCATCTGTAGTTCCAGCTACTTGGAAGGCTGAGGCAGAAGCATCGCCGGAGCAGGTTGATGCTGGGGTGGCTGTGAGCGTGCTACTGCACTCCAGGCTGGCCCATGGGGTAAGACTCCAACTCAAAAAAAAAAAAAAAAAAAGGAAAAAAGAAACTGTATCAAGAGAGGTTATTTAGGTGGACTCCATCTAAGTCACACTGAGCTTGGCAGGATGGCCTTGAATGTACTCATCTTGTGCTTTAGAATGTTTAAAGAGGAATGTGACCCTGAGGCAAAACAATAAATATGAACCTCTCCCTAGACTTAATATAACAGGGATATATTTATGAAGCCTTTTACTGTAAAGCTTGTCACACTAGTCAATTTTGTATTGCAAAATGTTGCTATTTACACACAATTTATTTCCATTGGCTCCAGTCTTACCCTCAGTTTCTCTCTGGCCAGCGTATTACTTAATTGAATTTAACTATCTGGATATTAATATCTGGATATCCAGGCACCTGGCCATTATCTTTTTACCTGTCCATCCACACACATCCATCTGTCCCCTCACCCATTTCTACGTGTTTCCATCCGTACATTTATCCCCACATTTACCCATGCATGCCTGCATGCATCCATTCATCCATCAGGCAAATTAACTTTTAAGCACATGTTATGTGCCAGGTTGTTTGTACTGGGAATAGATGTCAAGAGGACGTGGTTCTTTGACCCAGTAGCTTAAAGTCATTCTAGTTACTAGCCCTATTTTGGGCTGACATAGCACTTTGCGTAAACTTCTATCACACTCTACTGTTGGTATACTTGTCTATTTTCTTTCTTTTTTTTTTTGAGTTGGAGTCTCACTCTGTCGCCATGGATGGAGTGCAGCGGCACACTCACAAACACCGCAGCCTCGACCTGCTGGGCTTAGGCGATCCTTTTGCCTCAGTCTTCTAGGTAGCTGGAACTACAGATGCATGCCACCATGCCTGTCTAATTTTTTGTGATTTATTGCAGAGATGAGGTCTCACTAAGTTGTTCAGGCTGGCCTCGAAACCCGTGGCTCAGGCAATCCTCTTGCCTTGGCCTCCCAAAGTGCTGGCATTACAGGCTGAGCCGTGGTGCCTGGTCTACTTGTCTATTTTCATAACCACGAAATTCCGCTCACAGAGGCAGTGATTTGTTCCAACATCCTAATGATGAAGACAAGAAACCTGTGCTTTGAAGAGGATGTCTGATTTCCCTAAGTTCCCTCAACTCTTGGTGGCAGAGCAGAAAACCAAGACTTAGGATGTTCCCTCTCACAATTCAGGATTCTTTCTAAGACATCATATGTGTTCTCCCTTTAGTTGATGTCTCAAGCAGCATATATCTGGGACTAAAGCTGAAGCAGAGTGTAGACTCTATGGGTAGCCTGAGGTCCTGGCTCTTGCAATTGATCAGGAAGACGCTAAAACTGGGGAACCTATGGCAACTCAATCCTTAGGAAGCCAAAAAGATATACAGCTGGCAAATATTTTTTTCCCATTCTGTGGGCTGTCTCCCTGTCTCTTGATGGTTTCTTTTGCTTTGCAGAAGCTCGTTTGTTGCAGCTCTATTCACAATAGCAAAAACACGGAACCAAACATGTTGCCCATTGAAGCTGGACTGGATAAAGGAAATGTGGGACATATACACAATGGAATATTATGCAGTCATAAAGAAGGACAAATATATGGACTTCGCAGCAACTTGGATGGGTTTGGAGTCAACCATACTCAGTTATCTATCACAGAAACAAAGAACAGAGTACCATATGTTCTCACTCATAAGCGGACCTTGAACAATTATAATACTTTAAGAAAGCATTTGGCAGTAATGGGAAACTGTCAGGGGAGGGGGGGTGGGATTGGTAGTTGAGGGAAACTGCTAAGGGAGGGAGGGGCATACCTCATCAACAAGGGTACCTGCATAATCAATGTTTGTATACCTAACCCTGAATTGTACCCCACATCGTTATAATTAAAAAAAGAAAGAAAGGGGAAAAAAAGAAGCCAAAAAGAGATCAGCGCTACTCTGTCTGTTCATTTCTCAAAGAATATTTATGATGTACCATTAGAGGCCTTGAAGTCCACAAAACACTGCATTTGCAGATGACACCCACTTCAGTAAGGGCCTAAGGGGGGACTCATTAGCAGACAATTAGTTATCCAACTTGTTAAGCATTCATTCCTCTTATGTCTCTTGTCTGCCTAGTGCAAGAATAAGGGGAAAAATAGCAACTCGAGTTTGAGGAAGTTACCCGGTCCTTGTCAGCAGTACCTCTTTTTCTCTGTGTTCCTAAATAGTGCTTTGGTATTTAATTACTCTGGGAGCTCACGGAGAAAGAGAGCTTTTAAAGAGGGGACCCATATTTTCTCAAGTTGTTTTGAAAGTTATGAATGGATGATCTTTGGCACAGAGGTAGCACAGCTTCCTCACGCTCCCACCATAGAGGATGGGCCACAGGTGTTTTGAATTCTTTTTTTTTTTTTTGAATTGGAGTCTCACTCTGTCACCCAGGCTGGAGTACAGTGGCATGCTCATGGCTACCGCAACCTCGACCTGTTGGGCTCAGGTGATCCTTCTGCCTCAACCTTCCATGTAGCTGGAACTACAGGCACACCTTACCACGTTCGGCTTATACTTTTTGATTTATTGTAGAGATGAGATCTCACCAAGTTGCCCAGGCTGGTCTCGAACCCCTGAGCTCAGGCAATCCTCTTGCCTCTGCCTCCCAAAGTGCTGGAATTATAGGCGTGAGCCACCATGCCCGGCCAGATGTTTTGAATTCTAAAGTTTTCAAGGCAATAAACATTGGACTTGTAAGGCTGTAGGTGCCTACAGATAGGATGACCATGCTATGGGAGAAAAGAGGCAGCTGGAGAGGCTTTGGCAAATAGGACAGAGAGAGGGGATAGTAACAGAGATTACAGATCTCTGGCAACTGGGAGTCTTTGGGCAGGAGAAGGAAAGGAAAGCACGTAGGGAAAAGAGAGAGGCAGAGGGCTAGTAGACCAGAGATCCTGGGTTCTGGAATGTGGAGTCATAGCATCCCATCTGGTAGGGTGGAGGAGGCACCAGTGAGCAAAGGCACAGTTCCCTTGAAGTGTGGTCCACAGGGTGGGACTGACATGAGCCAGCCAGGGTATCAGGGTTTTGGCCACATGGCACAGACTTGGGGCAAGTCTTCAGATAGCAGCTCCCTGTCATTTACATCGTTAACATGGCTAACATAGTTAAAGAGAAAGTCGGGACGGAGTGAATGGAGAAAAGCTGCAAGTTGCAGGCCTGCACCAGCCCAGACCCATTCTTGGGTCTTGTAGTAGCAAGGTGGTCTGCACGGTGAAGATGCCCTGGTCAGAAAAGGCCCACACACTAGGTAGTAAGGACGATACAAGCTGTGGCTTTTTGTCACCAGCTTCCTTGGTCACATGAAAGAAGCCAGCAGTTTGGGGATAGGAAGATATTGACACCTAAAGAGAAACAGAGCCAAGAGATACAGTAAGAGAGACAGTGCTGGTGATATCAGTGGAGCCTTTGATCTAGCCTCCTCTAAAGTCAACTGCACCCCTGGACTTCCTCACAAACGAGCTCATTCATTCTCTTGTTGAGTTGACTTTCTCGCCTTTGTGACAGAAAGTGTCCTGAACTGGTGAGTTTGGGTTCTGTAGGGTAGGACTTGCCTTAAGCTAAATTTCAAGTTCTAATTATAATTGCTGTAATCCCCTGAGTATCTTTCACCCGTGAGCACATGCCATACGAGTCCTCCAGGTAAAGACGATTCTCATTTTACAAATGGCAAAGCTGATAGTCAGAAAGGTGGAATTTCTTGCCCAAGGCTACAAGCTTGCTCAATACAGAAACCTGATGCATCCAGCTCTGATACTCAGATGTTTTCCTCTCCACCAAGTTGCCCCCAGCAGGTGAAGTTTACCCCCAATTTCTCTCTGACTCCTCCTTTTCCTTAGGGGTCTTTTTGTTGTCCTCTGCACCCCTAGGCTTCCTTTCCACGTTCCTGCCTGAAGCTCTGCCAGCTTTATTCCTTTCCCTTTCTCTCAACATATATGGGTCTCTGAATAGGTCCCCCGGATCTCACTCATGACTGGGGAAGGCTAACTAATTCTCTGAATAGAGCACGCTAATGAACAAAGACACGTATCGTTTCTCTATTTACTGAGCAGCTCAGTAATTGTTCATGACATCACTTAGGAGGGTATATATTTTCTCATCCCAGACATTAACTGAACCCAAAGGAGCAATGTTAACGTAGGGAGCTTGACCAGACCAAGTGGGTTTGGGGGGGAGCCCCGTCTCCCCCCTCTCCCCGCTCAGTCTCTTCTTAGGTAGCTGTGCTGTGCCCTGCAGGCCTGTCTGCCAGCCTGCCAGGTGGGCCTTCCCTGTTAGTGCCAGCCTGCTGCTTTATGTGGCACTGTGTGACTGATTTGATGACCTGTGACCCGACTGTCCATCTGGCCACTCAAGAATTCGCCCGGCTGTTTACCTCTTTTGGCTGTGACTGAATTTCCACTGCCCCTCTCAGCATCTGACTTGCTAACCACTCTGCTCTGTCTGTTAAATGGATGAAAAGGGAGAGTGACCTCCCGCTGCCAGTTCCGCCCTGTGCCCTCCTTGTCTTCAATCAGAATGCCCCGGTGCCGGAGACGCTTCTTTCTCCTGAACTCACCACTCCTGCCACGGCCACCACCCCGGCTCACCATGGGTGCACTGCTGTGTGAAAGGAGAGACATTTCATTTTGTACTTGGCAGGCGCTGAACTCTACTGGACAGTGAGGCCCAGAAAATATGACACCATCTGCTTCCTGCCATGTTCTGGCCCCAGTGCTTGATGCCAGGACATCAGCTGTTACCTGAGTGAGCCAGACCTTGTGAAGTGAGCCATTCAGGAAACGCCTCTGCAAGCATTTTCCTCAATAGCACAATTCACCCTGGCTGGGCCGCAAGGCTGAGCAGCTTTTTCTTCTTGACTCTCAAAATAAAAAATAAAAAGTCTTCCTCCTTCCTAATTCTGAGTTTTCCAAAGAAAATTTATATGTGTATACACATAAATCTACCTATTAGTTTATCTGGCCATACTTTTCTTTCATGTTTTTTTTTTCCTGCTCTAAAGTGGCCTTATTTACCTCAGACTGGTCGCTGACTACCTTGAACTGTGTCAAATGCCCTGTGCCTTGATGTTTTCCATGTTCCTAGTGGGGACAATATTCTTAACTTGTGGTCTAGTGAGGATTAGGTAACCCAGGAGGAGAGTTAGGCAAAGGACAGCGTCCTAGAAAACAGGAAAGACCGGCTGAGCTTCCTCTGGGCTGGGAGTACTTGATTTAGCGGGCAGCATTCAGGGATCTGGGAGGGAAGAGGTGTCCATTTCTCTCCTGACCCAGCTTCTGCAAATCTCAGGTTTCTCTGAAACTATGACCTGCTTCTCTTTACTTCCAGAAGCTTCCAGGCAGGTGGCGTGGGAGTTGCACTAGAGGTTCATTCCTTTCCCGACTTACTGGTCATAATTCCTTCATGAATAGACAAATCAAGCCACCTGTGTGGAGTATTAAAACTGAAACAAAACATACACACACACACACACACACACACACACACACACCCTGCAGATCTGTTAATGAATTTTTAGACTCAAAGTATGCCATCTGGACCAGACACAGCAGCTTCTGGAATCTGTGTTGTTTCTTTCCTCTTTCTTATGATGGTTTTGGTCAGCTATTCCTATTTTGATGCCTAAATAATGACGTCAGACAAAATCTGAATGTTAATTGAAAACATGAGATTTTCTCATTTAAATTCATTGGTTTTTTTTTTTTTTTTTTTTTTTTGAAGAGTTTTGGCCTTGTGAAGTTTTGCTGGTGGAGTCCCTGAGAAAATTCTTTTTGGTCACCAGATTGTTTCTTAAATTAGTTGAAGCCTTTGAGTCCTCGGTCATAAGGAAGATGAAACAATCTGTTATAGTACTGAAATATGGCTTTAGGACAAACGCTATGCTTGAATTGTGAGAGTGGCATTGGTTTTAGGGAAAGACTGAGGGAACTGGTGGGCTGCTCAGGTATCTACACTTCAGCCCAGGACAGTCTGCCATTACCAATAAGAGCCACGACTATACCCAGTCGGTCCTCCTATAGACCGAGCCCACTGGCCTTTGGGCATATTGATAGAATACACTTGTATATGAGCCTGTGTGTGTTTGCACATGTGTGGACACACACACACATACATACATATACACTGTGATCCATGACATTGTTGCACATGCTGGAACCCATGGGCAGAATCGCTATCCTTCCTCTGACTAGACGAAGTCAATCCAGAGCTCCTTCCCACCCACCCTCCTCTGTCAGGCATGGCTCTTCCCTGTGTGGAGTAGCTCTGTACTCTGAGCCTCGAGGTGACAGAGGAAGCTTTAAAAACGTGCTTGTGTTTTGTATTCAGAGAGTTGTACAGTTATGTGGGTTGTACTGCTACATAGACTAACATTTAACTGCTAACTTCTGGTGAGTCCATGTTCTACTGTTTCAGATCCCAGCCCAAGAGAAGGAAAAGAACCTTGTTTTAAAAATTCGGAACCAGGAAATTAGCCAGAATAAAGCAAAAATTGGCAGACTATACGATAGAAAACTCCCAAAACAGGAAGGAAAGGACCAGGTGCCCAGAGGCAGGGTGCTTGGTCAATATCCTGGCCCTCTGACTTCTGTAGGAAAACGTGAAAAACATGGTGGTCCCTCACCCTTTTCATTCTCCCTCTTTCTCTTTTGGCATAAGCCTGTGAGGATGACCCAAGGATCAAGAAGATTGTGTAGACTCCACTAAGTAAATTTTGGCTTGGACTTGACTCTGGCCAGTGCTAGACATTCTGAAACAGAGACCTGATAGGCTAGACCCCATGTGGTAGTGGTCACTTTATTGGCCGTGAATGATAACAGCCTTGGGCATCTTAGAAGATGCCATGTTCTCTTCAAAGCGCCTACCACCCACAGAGAGTAAAGGATTAGAAGTCCTATAATGGAAATCCATTAAATGTTGCAGTGTTAGTAATAATTAAGTAGCGTTTTATGACAGCACCAGCAGGCTAGTCAAGTGAATAATTCTTTTCAGGGTTTGTGCTCTCTCTCCATAGGTAAAGGATTTAGATGGATTTATGACGTTGGCTGAAACATATCAGTAGATGAGTGATTACAGGATTTGAGTGTGGTTAAGCCAAGATTAATGCCACTAATTCCAGAGAATGAAGGAGATGACTGTCACCCAAGTGCCTGAACTTGCCATTCAAGATGTGTGCGGGCTCCTAGACAGCAGTTCAAAATCTCTGGGCACAGACACACACGCTCACACTATCCCAACCATAGCCCGGCCTCCCCATGTCACACTGTGAAGGATGGTAAGCAAACAACAATAATGATAGAGGGCTGGCGATGTGGTGAATAAAATACTCAATGTGAGTAAACTGCTGCTTCCGAACATTCTCAGGCCACCAGGGTGCCATTTAGGCCGAGGCCTTAACGAGGTCATTTGCCTTTACCTACACCAGAACCATTACCTTAATTGCTACTCAGCCTTCATGAAAGTGTTTATGGGTAAACAGTTTTCACCAAGGGAGTTATTAACTACCCCCTGGATCACCATAGGACCAGGAATCATAAAAATCGTAGCAATTGTAGTCATAATAACCTATGTTGTGTAAGGATCTGCTATAAATGTCTTAAATTTTCACCACCACCACCACCACCCAGAGCAGCTTTAGGGTGAAGCATAGCACAAGATGTACAATGCTGGTTATTAAGAAACATGGAAGGATAACAAGGCCCTCCTCATTCATCAAGTCTGGCAAGCAGAAAAGAGCAGAACTAACCCACCTATTATCTTTATTGTTTCAAGCTTGTGCTGAGGAACTAGTGCTGGACATGGGAATCGTTCTCACCCTAATAGAGAGAGAGCATGTGTTAAGTAAAATGCATTTTACATGAATAGCCAAGGTCAAGGGAGAGTAAGGGTTTTGGAAACAGGGCCAGCTCCATCTCCACTGGCTCATCCCATGGTTACGAGACACCCAAATAAAAATTAAAAGCATGTATTTCAATCCATGCCCAAGACACTGAACCAAGTTAAATAGAATTTGGGGCTGTGGAGACTTAGTCATCTTGTTTTGTGGAATGCTTCTCCAATCTTTAGCCTTGTGTCCATCAAAAATAGGTTTGTTGCAGAAATACCCAGACTGAGTTGTTGGTAGAGTCTGCCTGGAAATGCCTCTCACAATCAATCATCCTTTGGTGTCCTGAGCTGACCTTCTTTGTTCATATTGTCTAATAATATCTGCTTCTCGCTATTGCAATATGCCCCTTGTTTCTCCTTAGTTGTTTCCACTGTCTACAAAAAAAAAAAATCAATTGGAGACATCTACGTTTCAGGCACTCTCTCCTCTTAGCCCCACTTACCTTTCCAGCTTTTTCTACACACCTAGCACTCTGAATCAGTCACATCCCAAGCCTTTTGTTTTCCCTGCAAGCAGAAAGAAGAATGATATAGTTATAATATCCCCAACTTGTGCAACGAAGAGATCATCTTTGAATAAAACACATTATCATGGATTTCTACCCTGACGTATGAAATAAATAAGTATAAATTAAAAACTAGGTATGAACTTTTTCAGAGATCTGGTAGGTGGATGAGTATAGCTTCTCTTTCATGATCAGTAGAGAACCAAATAGTTTTTCTGAAAGGAGTCTTTGAAATATTTGAGAAAAGCAATCATAGATTCTTTTAAGTCTTCTCCTCAACAGGATAATATCTCGTGTTTCTTCAGCTGTTACTTACAAGAAGTGATATTAAATTCCCACCCATTCTGATCACTTTTCAGATGAGATCTAGCGTGTTAATGTCTCTCTTAAAATGCAAACAGTACGGTATAGAAACGTCATTCTCTTGATGTGGATTTCACCCTTCCAGAGTCATCGCCTTGAATTATTAAAAATGTTTTTGTAGTCACATCTTATGCTATTGACTCATGTTGAGCTTACTGTCAACTAAAAAGCCTATGTCTTTTAAAATATAAGTACATGTGTGATTACTATTGTACCATCCTTCCTTTATTCTGTATTTATCCAGCTGGGCTATTGAGCCTATGTCAAGGACTTTACATTATTAAATTTTTATGGATACATCTCTTTGTACATATTTATGGGGTACATGTGATATTTTGTTACAAGCATAGAATGTATAATGCTAGGTCAGGGTATTTTGGCTATTCATCACCTTGACTAGTTATCATTTCTGTATGTTGGGAACATTTCAAGTCCTTCCCACTATTTTGAAATATACAATATATTGCTGTTAACTGTAGTCACTCTACTTTGTTATTGAATAATAGAACTTATTCCTTCTTTTTTTTTTTTTGAGTCAGAGACTTACTGTCTCCCAGGCTGAAGTGTAGTGGCATGCTCACTGCCACCGCAGCCTTGACTTGCTGGGCTCAGGCGATCCTTCTGCCTCAGCCTTCCAAATAACTGGAACTATACGTGTGTGCCACCAAGCCTGGCTAATTTTTTTGATTTACTGTAGAGACAAGGTCTCATCAAGTTGCCCAGGCTGGTCTCGAACCTCTGGGTTTAGGTAATCTTCTTGCCTCCACCTCCCAATTACTGGGATTACAGGCTTGAGCCACCGCGCCAGGCTCCTTTTTTCTAACTCTATGTTTGCACCCATTAGCTAATCTCTCTTTATTCTTCCACATATCCTTCCAAACCCCTGGTAACCATCATTCTATTTTCCATCTCCACAAAATACACTTTTTTAGCTCCCACATATGAGTGAAAATCTGCCATATTTGTCTTTCTGTGCCGGGTTTATTTCACTTAACATAATGACCTGAAGTTCCATCCATGTTGCTACAAATGACATTATTTCATTCTTTTTTATGGCTTACTAGTATTCCACTGTGTACATATAACACATCTTCTGTATGCATTTGTTCATCAATGACCCCTGAGGCTGATTCCATATCTTGGTTATTGTGACTGGTACTGTGCTAAACATGGGGCCGCAGATATCTCCTTGATATACTGTATCCTTTCCTTTGGATAAATACCCAGTAGTGGGATTGCTGGATCATATGGCAGTTCTAGTTTTAAGTTTTGGAGAAATTTCCATGTTGATTTTTCATAGTGGCTGTATTCATTTACATTCCCACTTAGCAGTGTAGAAGAATTCCCTTTTTTCTGCATCCTTGCCAACAACGGTTATTTTATAAAAATCTTTTTAGTAACAGGCATTCTTACTAGGGTAAGATGATATCTCATTGTGGTTTTCATTTATATTTTCCTGGTGATTAGTCTTGTTGAGCATTTTTTCGTATACCTGTTGGTCATTTGTATGTCTTCTTATTAGAAATGTCTACTCATGTCCTTTGCCCACTTTTAAATGGGACTTTTTTTTTTTTCCTGTTGAGTTGTTTGAGTTCTTGTATACTCTGGGCATTAGTCTCTTGTGGGAGAAATATTTTGCAAATACCCATTGAACAGATTGTCTCTTCACTCTGTTGGTTGTTCTTTTGCTGTGCAGAAGTTTTTTAGTTTAATATAGTCTCATTGGTCTCTTTTGAGTTTTTGTTGATTGTGCTTTTGAGGTCTTACTGATAAAATATTTGCCTAAACCAATGTCCTAAAGTGTTTTTCCTATGTTTCTTCCAGTAGTTTTAAAGTTTTGGATCTTACATTTAAGGCTTCATATTTATTTCTATTAAAATCCATTTTGTTAGTCAGCTCAACATTCTAGCCTCTCAAAATATTTGATGATCCTTATTTAGTATCCCAAACAGTGAATTAGGCCTTTCGGATGAAATTTTATTTACTCTTATACTTGGTAAAATGTTCCGATCACTATTTTACATTTTAACCAAAGGAGAACTGCTTCAGTCTAGGTTATTAAGAGGTGAAAAGGTAGCTATAGGGAGTAGTGGGTCCTGTGGTTAATTAGAGTATGCTATGCTAAGGTGTTCCAGTTCATATTAGTTAAAAAATTAATAACAGTAACATCAGGCTGATCAAAGTGAGCCTTGGCAAGTGATAAGTAGAAGCAACTGGGTTGCCAACGTAGTGTCATACTGCAGTGATGTTAAAGTGTGCTTAAACTGTCCAAGACTAAATAGATCCTGCTGGTTTTGACATCTCAAATTTCAACAATATGCAGTCTATTTTTTGTCTTAAGATAGTGCCCGGCCAGGCTTGGTGGCTCAGCCTGTAATCCCAGCACTTTGGGAGGATGAGGCAAGAGGATTGCCTGAGCTCGTGGGTTCGAGACCCCCCCGGGCAACTTGGTGAGACTTCATCTCTACAATAAATAAATAAAAAATTAGCCAGGCGTGGTAGCGCTCGCCTGTATTTCCAGCTACTTGGAAGGCTGAGGAGGAAGGATCGCCGGAGCCCAGCAGGTCGAGGCTGCGGTGGCCGGGAGCGGCCACTGCACTCCAGCCTGGGTGACAGAGTGAGACTCCAACTCAAAAAAAAAAAAAAAAAAAGAAAAGAAAAGAAAAAAATATAGTGCTCAAGATACAAGTCAATTAAAATAGGAGGCAACAAAACTATCAAATGACTCTCCTTATAAACAAGGTCACACATCTGCTGTCCCTTTCATGAAATGCTGCCCAGCAAAGGAGTTATAAGGAAGAACCCCGTTTGAGGCCATAGCCAAGATCCCTCCCAGTGCTAGATGCAGCCTAGATAAGGTGCAGAGAAACTTGCTTGTGCATCACCGACTAGGTAAGTGTCCAGCACGTGAAGAAGGATGATTTCTCAGGCAAAACAAAACAACGATAACTGATGCACACTTTAAAAAATTGCCCTTCATGACATGCATGTGTATATGAGTACATATGAAAGTGCACATATATATATGTACATACACTGATATGCCCTTTGTGTGATATGAAAACAGTAGATATTTGAATGAACGAATGAATACGGAAAGGGTCTATCCAAAGCATCTGACATAAACTCATTGCTGTTTTCCCAGGTAATGAGGATGGCTATCTTTGTGCAGAACAGATGCTATGAGATCATGTCTCCAAGAGATGAACTGAGAATGAATTCACTTAAATTATGGTGCTCACAGAGAGGATTTTAGCTTGAACATTTGTTCATATGATTTATGGCACTCTCCATCCGGTGGAGTCAATGCAAAAAAATGAAACTTAATTACAGCACACAGACAGCAGTTTGCTTAAAAGAGAGCTAAAAAGTTTTTGGGATTTTTTTCCTTACGAGACAGGAAACTTATCCTAAAATAAAACAAAAAAGCTTTATGAAACATTTGCATGAAACATTTGCAACTTATCAGAAGAAGTGTGAGTCTGACCCTTCGTATGTGGGGGAGGGAATGGCGCTGGCTGTGAACCCCAGTGAGCCTCCAAGCAGACAACCCCCAACCCCGGGTCCCTACTCCTCTCCTACCTCCCCCAAGGCTGGCCTCTTCCAGATTCCCTTTTATTTTAGCCTAGCCTTTCCCTTTAGGGAAGAGAGCATTATTAATGTCCTTTCTCCTTGGCAACTCAAGTCTGGAATTTTAAATTTATAGTCTAAGAACTGTTCTGGTGTTTATATGGCTCAGGGGGTGTTATTATCAAATCCAATTAAAAACATTCCTTCTGCTAATAAAAAAGTCAGCACCTTCCCATTAAACTGGGACCCACCGTTATGTTAATTAATGGCTGTTAGCACCTTATTTGTTTTCAAGGGTCTCTGGGGGTACCAAGCTTCTGAGACAAAGCAGAATCTATTTGGTCAGTGGTTTTGTTTGATGCCAATCCCCGATCTCCAGCTTATTGTACATCTTAACTTGCATCTCTTAACCCTTCTATGCCTTGAGATCTCCTCTGGAGATCTCATCCAGAGGGGCCTGGCTAATGCTACTTGTTTGGCTAAGATTTTTAAGATCTTCAGATGAACTTGACTCATGAATAATACTAATGCTTACGATACTCATCGAATGATAATTGGCCCTCTTTGGACCATTTAGGATGCAAATAGCTCCACCCAAATCATGACCTAAATGGCAGACAGCCTCTGAGGGTTAGATTTAGTTTTTGCTTTTAAATCTGCAAATTGGCAATGCTTTCCACTGCGAAAGAAAATATAACAATGGATTGATAGTACCGAACATTCAGATAGTGTTTTGTATTTTTCGGCATGCTTTCACATTATACATTATGCAACTCTCAAGCAAACAGCATTTAATCTTTTTCAGGCGTTCGAAGACAGTGGGATTCCTGAATCCTCAAAAACTAATCATGATTGCCTCTGAGACCGACTGTTGGGTCTATTTTCCATAGATTTTGTGGTTAAAGAAGTGATCGATGACTCTATTTCCTTTCCCAGAGTCAAGTGAATTTATCAGCCTCTGATTCCTGTACTCACCTGGAACAAGGTACTCAGTCTAGGCATTCCAACTCAGATTCGGGAGGCAGCCACCCAATTCATCCTCTTTTCCTGATTACTCACCTACCAGGGCTTTCTCCTGTTGCTGCTCCTGTCAGTTTAATGGTGGGCATCAGCACTGAAGAGTGGCTCTACAAATGAAAGTGTCTTCCATGAGCAGAGGAAAGAGGAAACTTTATCACTGCAGCCTCACCTACAGACAATTTATCTAACAAACTCCATTTCCTGCATGCCATTTGCTGGTATTTATCTTGTGTGTGGGCTCCCATGGAGGCTTGTCATAAAGGATTGCTCTGTTACAACCCAGAGTCATATTTTTCCATCTAAATAATGAAGAGGCTTCAGTTCTCTTCCCCTTTTGTTTCCTACTGCCTAGATCAGATGTCCATAATCAGAATGCTTTATTAACATGAAGGCTGCCTTTCTTCCCCCCTCTTAGGAAGCAGCAGCACCTCTTTGTACCTTCTTTACTTAAAAAAAAAGGTTGAATTTGATATGTGGTTCCTTCCTTTCTTTCTCCTTTCTTCCTTTCTCTCTCCTTCCTTCTACCTGTCTTAGATGTAAATTGCCAGCTTTCTCTACATCAAATTGTACTTATTTAGAGATTTAAAACAGTGATAATAAAAATACCATTCACAGAATCGCTGGACAGGTAAACTGTGCATTGTCTTGTAATGTTCTAAGTGAACAGTCACCTTAATAGCACAGAAGACTCTCCACGAGGTAACTATCTTCTTCCTTCTTTTAAAAAAATCCTCCAATTGCAAGCCATTCATTTTTTACATTTCCATGTTCAAGATGTGGCCTTAAAAGTGCATTACCTTAATAATCAATAACTCAGTGGGAGGTCCTAATGGGGAGAATTCACTGGAAGCTACATTCCAGTTGAAGTAGCAAAGGACCACCATAGGCCTGCGGGCTATAATTAGACGACCATAAAACCAGGAGGTAAAGGGTGGCAGACTACATTAGCAGTAAAATGCTAACTTGCGAGTAATAAGTCTCGAATCTTTCATGTTTACTGGAGTGTCACTTACACTTGAATGAGGAAAATGTTATGTTAAAGCACAAATTTACATTTAGGGTCCCTAAAGCTTAAGGACTGGTGAAGGTTAGTGTGGCAATGAGGAAACAAATGAATACAAATTTGCACACTGCGCAATTTTCACTCGGTGCTCCCCTTCCTTCATTCTTTTCCAGCCACCGTTTTTTTTTTTTTTCCATCCCCCCTCCAGGGTTTGAGAAACATCACAGAATTCACACACAGGAAACCAATATAAAAACCCTCTCATGCAAAGAAACAGTGCGGCTGACTTTACATTGTTTCTATTCATGGCTGGCTAGTTTTACATTTTCTGATCAGTTACTGCCACTGAGACCAGGAAACCAGTTTCTTCAAGAGCATCCGTGGACTGTCTGAAGGCCTTGCATTATTGATTTTCTGCTCATAGATTCCAGTTGCTCTGTCAATCAAGGACCAGAAATACAAGATGGCAGTTAATAAGCAAAAGGACTGAGCTTCCATGAAGAAAACAAAATAATTCAGGAGATCTGACTGAAACAGAAAGTGCCAAAATCCTCAAGAGAAAAGAAATCAGATAAACCTTCTAGGAAAGAAAAGTCCATGGTCCCCCCAAAAGACACATTATCTTTGTAATAAGGGAGCATATTCCTGCCAAGTAAGTCTGGAGTCTGTTCACCAAATTAATTAATTGATGAAAACAGTTATTAAGTGTCTGTTAAGCAACATTATAGGTGGTGGTGACACAGTGAGAAATGTTGTTTTCTCCTATTAGATAGAAATTTACAGTGTAAACATGTAATTATAAGAAAATGTGCTTAAGCACTGTAGAAAAGGTAAGTATAAATGGCTTTGTGAGTACAGAGGAGGGAGATTCAACAACAGCTTGGGGTGGGAGCGGGGTCAGGGAAGATTATTTTTTTGAGTTGGACTCTCACTCTGTCGCCCAGGCTATAGTGTAGTGGCGTGCTCACGGCCACCGCAGCCTTGATCTGTTGGGCTCCGGCGGCGATCCTTCCGCCTCAGCCTTCCAAGTAGCTGGAACTACAGGTGTGCGCCACCACGCTCGGCTAATTTTTTGATTTATCGTAGAGGCAAGGTCTCGCCAAGTTGTCCAGGCTGATCACAAACCCCTGAGCTCAGGCAATCCAAACTGCTGGGACAACGGGGTTGAGCCACCACGCCCAGCCAGGGAAGATTTTAGAAGTGACAGTTGAGTTGCACCTTGAAGAATGCTTCTAGGTTGAGGACTTAGCATGTGGTAATCACCCAATACTTGCTCACTCTTACTAATTCAAATTTAATGGATGTATAAATTATGGAAGACGGCATTCTTTAAGCTAGAGATATGAACTGGACACCCTGCAATGTCGATTTTCAGCTATTTAATGATTTTTGCCTCATCCTCTATCAGATGTAATGTCTAATTCATGCTTTGCCAAAAGAAACCGCTCAACAAATATTTGCTCATGGATTGATGAGGGAGAGAAAGACTGAGCATGAACTGAAGGAAGGAATAAAATATATTTAAGGAGTTATAAGCTGTCTTTAGGGCCTCTTACTGTGATCTTCAAAATCTTAAAATTATTAAATGGTCAAAAGTAGTATGAATTAGGCAATAAAGCATCCATTACAAACCCAACATTTAGATAATGAGGTGTTCTGGTTAAAGAAAAGCGATCCTAAACTCCTTATTATCACAAATCTTTAAAAATTGTATTTGTTCAAATTGTCACCACTCCTTTCTGACAGAGCGCTAAGGCTTTCCTTTGTTTCCTGAACAATTCATTCCCTTCCCTTATTCACTTTGCTCCAGCCATCGTGACTCTTGCAAAAATGGCTGACTGTCTTTGTCCCGCCTTTAAACATCATGTTCTTTCTTCCTGAAACTTTTCCTTTCCTATAGGGTATTAGGGGTTTACCCAACTGTTGGGAGGGCTGGGGACTCAGTCTCACTGAGCTCAGCTGCTGGAATTGACTGCTAAAATGTTGCCACCAGCCCAGCTGCTTCTAGCACCCAGGCAAATATCTGCAGGCCCTCGTCCCAAGTCCACGCTAAACCTCCTCTGGGCAGTCTGACCAGGAATCTTAGCAACTGCCCTGGGAAATAATACCTCCTCCTTCACTTCTTTTCTGTCTTCTGCTTATTGTCAGACTCTAAACTTGCACCATTAAGAGAAAAGGAGGTCGGGCTCGGTGTCTCAGCCTGTCATCCCGCGCCGTGGGAGGTTGAGGTGAGTGGATTGCCTGAGCCCGCGGGTTCGAGACCCGCCTGGGCAGGCGAAACCTCATCTCTACAATAAATAAAAAAAAATCAACCGGGCATGGTAGCGTGCGCATGTGATTCCGGCTACTCGTAAGGCTGAGGCGGAAGGATCGCTGGAGCCCAGCAGGTTGAGGCTGCGGTGGCCGGGAGCGGCCACTGCACTCCAGTCTGGGCGACCGAGTGAGATGCCAACTCAAAAAAAAAAAAAAAAAAGAGAGAGAAAAGGATTCTGGGAATGTAGTTCTCAGTTATTCTTCCGATGGGCTGAAGAGATTATAGTGAAAGAGGGAGTGATAAGGCTGAATTGACTAGAGATATCCCAGCACCCTGGCCAGCTCTTACACAGTTCTCATTTACATTGAGTGTTTCCTGACTACTAGTCAAGATTATGCTCCCATCGCGGTTTCTTTATACAACTTAATATACGTGAAATATCATAATTATATGTGTAATTATGGGTCAAGTATCTTTTCTCATCTACTAGAAGTACTAGTTCCTTATATTTACCAAAATAGTCTCCCATTCCCTGGCACTTATTAGGTTCTCAATAGATATTTGCTGAGAGAATAAATGGAGCACTTCAAAATTTTCTTACTGAGTTATGCTCTTGCAATACCTGAAAGTCATCCTTTCTGAATATTGCACGGTGGTGAGGTTGTGATATAGATATAACAAGTGGAGAAGATTGGGTTAAATGGATTATCGGAGGGTAAACTTGGAAATTGTTTAGAAGTTAACAGCAGTGAAGGCCGTTTGGCATCTGGCAGTTTATGGACTATGCGTATCCTTTGACCCAAAGAAATCTAAGGACTCGTTCCGATGACATTTTTAAAATTTATTTTTTAAAATTTATTTTACTTTAAAGATGTGGGGCACAATTCAGGATTAGGTGGTCATTGGCGGTTATCATACAGGTAATGTTTGGGCCTCCCTTTGGTCCCCACTTTGGTTTTGAGATTAGTTACCCTTATTGATGTTATGCACCTCCCCCATGCTAATGACATTTTAAGCAGTGAAAGAGATTGAGGTATAAGGATTTGCTCATTACATTATTTATTGCATCTTCTGGAGAGACATGTCCTCACCTCCCATTTGCTTCTTCTTCTTTATTTTATTTTATTTTTTGAGTTGGAGTCTCACTCTGTCACCCAGGCTGGAGTGCGGTGTCAGCCTCAACCTGCTGGGCTCAGGCGATCCTTCCACCTCAGCCTTCCAAGTAGCTGGAACTACAGGCACACGCTACCATGCCCTGCTAATTTTTTGATTTATCATAGAGTTGAGGTCTCACCACATTGCCCAAGCTGGCTTGAATCCCTGGGCTCAGGCAATCCTCTCACCTCGGCCGCCCCAAATGCTGGGATTACAGGCTTGAACCACCACGCCCGGTCCCCGTTTGCTTCTTAACCAACTATTACATGCTTCAGTCCCCATAAACCTACTGAGAGTATCTGTCCTAGGCCCTTAATGACCCGCCTCTCATCAGAAAACTCCAAGGATTCTTTTCATTTGTACCTCACTTGACCTCTCAGAGCATGTTACCTATGGGTTATTTTCTTCTTTAAACATCCTCTCCTTTGGCTTCTAATTCTTGACTTTTCTTCTGCCTCTCTGCCCACTCTTTCTCAGTGTATTATGTGAGGTTTTCTTTCTCTGCTTTGTGGTTCTTCTGTAGAAGCTCTTTTCTTCTAGCTGTTCCCAGACAAGTTTATTCTCTCTCATTATTTGAAATACTTTTCATATGCTGAAAAAGCTCAAGTTCTTACCTCTAGACTGAAAGGATCTCAATATATGCATTTGGCTGCTGACCATCTCAACTCAACAAAACCTCTACTGATCTACAACAGAATGTGCCATAATTCCTGGCAAGGGTGTTTCAGTCGTTTAGTAGTTCAACCAAAAGTGTGTGTGTGTGTGTGTGTGTGTGCGTGCGCATATGTGTGTGCACGTGCGTGTGTGCGTGTGCGTGTGTGCACTCTTGTGTGTATATTATGTACATGGAGATGAAGAATCTTTTTTTTTTTTTTTACTTTTAGGCAGGCAAGCTAACCAGCCTTGGAGCATATGTGGTTCAGTAATTACCTATTCTTTTAAATCTAGTCTTATTTTTTTACTCACAACTAGTTAAATGTATTCCAGATTTTGGCAATAGAATTACTATTAATTGCTTAAAGTATTTTGGGTTTTAGAGTCCTTTCTTTTCCTGAATCTTTTCAGGTATGTTAATATAAGACTATTGGAAGTTTGTATCATTTGAACCAGAATCCATATACATTGTATTTAGTGGTTGCAAAATATCATAATCTAGAAATACCAGACTTTAATCTCTCTCTCTTACAGAGATAGGATCTCACTATGCTGCCCAGGCTTGTCTCAAACTCCTGGACTCAAGCAGTCCTTTCTCTTGGCTTCCCAAAGTACTAGAATTGAGAGGCAAGAGCCACCATGTCTGGTCATATGTAACCATTCTCTCATTTCTCCTTTTTTTTTTTTTTTTTTGAGTTGGAGTCTCACTCTGTCGCCCAGACTGGAGTGCAGTGGCCGCTCCCGGCCACGCAGCCTCGACCTGCTGGGCTCTGGCGATCCTTCCGCCTCAGCCTTCCGAGTAGCTGGAACTACAGGCATGTGCTACCACGCCCGGCTGATTTTTTGATTTATTTTAGAGATGAGGTCTCGCCAAGTTGCCCGGGCGGGTCTCGAACCCGCGGGCTCAGGCAATCCACTCGCCTCAGCCTCCCAAGGCGCGGGATTACAGGCTGAGCCACTGAGCCCGGCTTCATTTCTCCTTTTTAATCAAAGATGAGTTTGGAAGTATTGAGGTGGGTTGAGGGTCCATGTTAGTTAGGCTGTGGTCAGTGGAGTCTTCCCTACATACTGATGTCCATGAACCTGAAAAGATTTCATTTGGAAAAGAAATTCCTAGCAGGAATATATTTACCTATATTTCTATGTTTCTTTAAAAGAGATTTGTTTCTGTATTCTGGAAAAGTTGGTCAGAAATGAAACACAACTTTATTTTTTAGGGATTGGAGGATTATTTTGTGCTCTATGAAAGAAGGGCCTCCTATATTATGCAATTGTGGAGGTGCTTTATTCTGCTTTGGGTGGGGATTAGGGAAGGAGAGTATTCAAGATGAATTTGCCTATCAACCTCTCATAAGTCAGGCCAAATAAAAATAAACCTCTGTGAGCTTAAGGAGAAAAGGAAGATGGGAACTTATTTTCCAGAGGAATCTGCCTTCAGTTTGATTCGTTTGAATGGCACGGGCAGTTTTAGGATGAGTTTTAGTATGCTCCAATAGCTGTACATCCTGTTCTGCGGTGTGCCTTCATGGAGAATGAGAAAATGCCAAATATTTGCATCACAGTTTTAAAGTGACACTAAGCTCTTATTTGCCCCCACTACCTCTGCCTACCATCCAAATTTCCTCCCCAGAGGCCTTTTTCTGACTTGTTATAGTGCCTTATACAGTTGGCATGTAAATAGTAAAAGTCTTTTCTCATAGTCAGGTTGGGCATTTGTTATGAGGTCCATAAAAAGTATAAAAGATGGACCATTCTTCAAAGTGGACATAATCTTATTAAAAAGAGAAAATACATGCATGAAATAAATGAAAAGTAACTTAAATACGTTGGAGATTTTAAGCCTGGAGAAAGAAAGGCTTAAGTGCAGAGAGACAGGAGGGTTTGCCATAATATATATTGTAATGATGGTCATGTTGAAAAGGGGATTCAACTTGCCCTGTTTAACACCAGAGGGTGGAACTAGGAAAGGAATGGAAATTGTAGAAAAGCATGTTGGAATTTTAAATTGTAATTGACCTGAGAGCAGAATGTTCTGTGTTGAGAGAGAATGTGTATTGTCATTAAAGTCGTTCAAGGAGATTCTAGATAAACATCAATCCAGGCTGTTAAGGAAGGATCCAAGAGTGAGATGGGAAGATGGACAGGCCAACATTTAAGATCCATCTGACTTTGAGAGTCTATGTACCATTTTCAGGGAAAGATGACAGAATTTTTCAATAATTAGATAACGTACTATATCAGTAATGCAGAACTGGAACATCGTTTTAACGTCATACAGAAGGCAATCTTCTTTACTTAAAGTCAACTGATTGTAGATGTTAGCCACAGCCACGTAATACTTTCACAGCAACCCCGACATTATTGCTTGATTAAGTAATTGGGAACTCTAGTCAGCCAAGTTGACATAAAATTAACACCACAGTCACTATGGTAATTATCTTTTTGGACAGAAAACTTAAAGTGATCATATCTTCTTTCTCATGAAATTTTGTCATACTTTTATTCTAGAAAGGAACACAAGGAAAATTGGTACTTAAGGAGGTGGAACGAGCATAAATGGAGTGCACAATACTTTCACAATTTTGTTCAAGGTTGGCTTTGGTAAATGGAGTCAGCAATTGCTAAACCATTTGTGCCCCTTTCCAAGTAGTAGTAATGGATAGATTTGTTCCTATTCATCCTGGTGTGTGTGTGTGTGTGTGTGTGTGTGTGTGTGTATGAGAGAGACAGAGAGATATGAATGATTAGATTATCCTACTGGACTCAGGTCATCCTTCCACCTCAGTCTTCCAAGTTGCTGGAACTACAGGTGTGCACCACCATGCCTGGCTAATTTTTTTGATTTATTGTAGAGACAGGGTCTCACCAAGTTGCTCAGGCTGGTCTCAAACCACTGTACTCAAGCAATCCTCTCGCCTCGGCCTCCCAAAGTGCTGGGATTACAGGCCTGAGCCATCACCCCGGCTATTGTTTTTAATATAGTACATCAATATCACAATAATAATTGCAATAACCAGTTACTGCTGCATAACAAATGATTTCAAAATTAATATTTTCACTCACGTGTGTCTTGCCTAAGTTTGGCTATCGGTCCTCGGTTCACGTATGTAGAAGTATGGGCTTTTCCATACCTCTGCTACTAGTGGGCTTCCTGAATCCTGTCCATCTCACAGTGACGACAGAAGGTCAAGGAGACAAGTGGAAAAATAGAATGCCTCTTGAGGCTCAGGCTTGGAGCTGATACACTGGCCCCTGTACCCAGGTTTCATTGGCAAAACAAATCATGTCAATGAGATGGAGACATATACCCAACAATGCAAAGTCACATGGCAAAGATCATGGACACAAGAGACAGGTGAAGAGTTGACCAAGCAAGAGTTGACCAAATAATTTAACCGGTCACATTTAAAATAATGTATTAGTTTTCTATGACTGCCACAACAAACTACCACGAGCTTGGTGGCTTAAAACAACTGACGTGTGTTTTCTTGCCTTTCTGGAGGCCAGAGTCTGAAACGCAATGTCACTGGGCCCAAATCAAGGATGTGGCAGGGTTGAGCGCCCTCTGGAGGCCCTAGGAGAAAGTCCATCCCTTCCCTCTTCCACCTTCTGTCTGTTGGCACACCTTGAGTTGTGTCTCCATCACTCTGATCTCTACTTGAATAGTCACAATGCTTTCTTCTCTTCTATGTTTGTCTTCTTCTCTCCTGTGAGAACTCTCCCTTTGCCCCTCTAAGAATACATTTAATTGTGTTTAGATCCCATCTTGATCATTTCCCCATCTCAAAATCCTTAATTTAATCATATCAGTTACATATTAAGGTAATATTCAAAAGTCCCAGGGATTAGAGCCTGATGCCTTTGGGGGATATTTTTCAGCTTGCCACAGATAGTAATAACATTCATAGAAGGCTAACTGTATACAAGACACTCATCTAAGCCTTTACAGATATCAACTCATTTGACTTTCAAAACAGTCCTTGATGCTGTTCTAGTCATTATCTGCACTTTTTGGATGAAGACACTAAGACAAGGGGATGTTAAAAACTTGTCCAACTAGTAGAGCCAGGATTTGGCTCCAAAGTCTCC
Source organism: Tarsius wallacei (assembly GCA_963574415.1). Taxonomy (NCBI): domain Eukaryota; kingdom Metazoa; phylum Chordata; class Mammalia; order Primates; family Tarsiidae; genus Tarsius; species Tarsius wallacei. Next base: position 48,447 of record CAUYQG010117635.1, read on the forward strand.
TTAATTACTGCATTGTGCTGCTTCTCAACTTAGCTTGTAAGTCAACAGAAACATAGATGGAAACCATACTTTCTAACTATGGGGCTTTTAATGGTGAACTTTATTTATTTAATGATAAGCCATTATTCAGGTGCTTCTTATGCTGGGAAATATGGAATGAGCTTGTGAGAATTCCGGGGAGTGAGATAAAAGAATATCTTGGATGTCATCACCAATTGTTTCAAAACTGCTGGAGTGGGATGAATGGCCATACTTCAGGGTGACATTCCAGGGGCCAAATTCTCAGTAGGGCTTCCCAGCCTAGAGCATTTCCGTTTTACAAGGCTTCTTCCTTTCAGAATTACTAAGAAGTTCTGACTGGTGCTGGATGGAATTAGTGTTCTTGCTTCCTGCCGGAAGCTACAGTCAAAGAGTCTTAATATGTACATCGAATAGGAAACAAAGTCTGAGTCATAGCGATGGTGAGGTTATTTTGAACCAGTCTTTCAACAGAGTGATATGTTTCTTTAAACACACTTTTTGCGTGGTGATGCTCATCTGTAGTTCCAGCTACTTGGAAGACTGAGGTGGAAGAATCGTCTGAGCCAAGCAGGTTGAGGCTGCAGTGACCCTGAGCGTACCACTGCACTCCAGCCTGGGCGATAGAGTGAGACTGCGACACACACACACAAACAAACAAAATAAATAAATAAATAAACATACACTTTAAATGACAAAAATGCTGAGCATTTTTTTTTTCTTATTTTAGTTTAGCTTCCGAACTACCTTCCAAAGAAGGTATGTTAGCTACATGTATCATTATAGTTGCTATATTGGTTTAAATACTGACCAAGTCTAACTTATCACATTACTAAGAACCTTATCATTGCACATGAAAGAATGAATCCAATCACATATTTTATGAGCTAAATGTCTCCAGAGATTTTTCTAAATATTTTTTATACGCTTTTCCAGGGCTTTCCCCTTTTAGTCTTCAGCCATGTTTTTTGGAGAACAATACTTGGCGAATGTTTTAATCATTTGTCTTCAATCAAAAATATCTTATGTATACATATTTTATTTCCAAATGGCTTTGTTGGTGCATCAGGTGTGTCAAAGTTTTCTATTATACATTAAAAGCCACTATTATTTTTTCTATAAGAATAAAGAATAAACATTTAGATTTATGAGCTTTAAATAGACTCCCAACTTATCAAAACTATATATATATATATATTTTTTTTTTTTTTTTTTTTAGAGTTGGATTCTCACTCCGTCACCCAGACTGGAGTGCGGTGGCCGCTCCCGGCCACCGCAGCCTCGACCTGCTGGGCTCCGGTGATCCTTCCGCCTCAGCCTTCCGAGTAGCCGGAACCACAGGCGCGCGCTATCACGCCCGGCCAATTTTTTTTGATTTATTGTAGATGAGGTTTCGCCTGCTCAGGCGGGTCTCGGACCCGCGGGCTCAGGCAATCCACTCACCTCAGCCTCCCAAAGGCGCGGGATTATAGGCTGAGCCACCGAGCCCGGCTAAAACTATATTCTTAAGTCCACCAAACTGCCTGAGTGGTAAAAAGCATATTCTCACTTAAGCTTTTGGAAAGTTGGAACAAAACTCAGTTTCCAAGGTACAAGTGGTAAACTCAAAGCAAGGCCCTTTTCTTCAATTTTCCACCTTCTATCACTTTGCTAGAGAACTGTTTTTTGGAGTACTCCTAAAGAAAATTTGGAAGGAAGATCAAGGTTTATAATTAGATTTTTGCCATAGATGAAAGTGCCAAAAATTAAACATGGTGTTTGAAATAAGAAATTACTGGGAGTTTTATATCTAGCTCTTTCCTGAATATATTGCAGGCACACAGAGAGAAAAAAAGCAAAATATTAGGAAATTTAGGATGAAATGGAAGGGTAATATTTGAGAGTTTCAGGAGAGCAGGCCTCCCTACCAAGGATGATTACATGGATCCTGAAGATGGTAGTCTACTAAGCTAAGCTGGTTCCATCTTAGGGTGTTAGAACCTACTCTTCCTCCCTAGCCTGGAGTGATCTTATCTTAGATAGTTACAGGATTGTCCTTCAGTCAGGTCTCTGCTCAAATCCTATGTTCTCAAAGATTATTCTTTTCCTTTCCCTCTCTGTCTCTCTTCCCTCCTTCCCTTTTTCTTTCTTTCCCTTTCTTTTTCTTTCTTTTTTTCTTCTTTCTTTCTTTCTTTCTTTCTTTCTTTCTTTCTTTCTTTCTTTCTTTCTTTCTTTCTTTCTTTCTTCTCTCTCTCTCTCTCTTTCTTTCTTTCTTTCTTTTTGATTTATTGTAGAGATGAGGTCTCACCAAGTTGCCCAGGCTGGTTTCAAACTCCTGGGCTCAGGCAATCCTCTCACCTCAACCTCCCAAAGTGCCGGGATTATAGGCATGGGCCATCGTGCCCAGCTCTTTTTTTCTTACTTACTTTTTTCAATTTAAAAATTTAGTTGACAAATAAGAATTATCTATATTTGTGAGTTATGGTGTGATGTTTTGATATACGTTTATAATGTGAAATGATTAAATCAGGCCAATTAACACACCTAGCACCTCACTTATTTATCATTTTTTGTGTGGCAGAAACATTTAAAATCTACTTTTTATCAATTTTGAAACACGTGATACATTGTTGTTTATTATAGTCATCATTCTGTGCAGTAGATCACTAAAGCTTATTTCTCTGTCTAACTGAAATTTTGTATCCTTGGATCAATATCTTCCCTTTTCCTATTTTCTCACCCTCCCCCTGCCTCTGGTAACTATCATTCTACTTTCTCTCCCTCAATCCACCAGCCTCATGGAAATGATGTGAAGTTGCCCAAGTAGATGCTATATGTACATAAAATGGGGTTGTGTCACAGCTGAGGAACATTGAGCTTATAGATTCTGAATATTTTGCAATATTTCCATGGAGGAGATGTAATTTAATACCATCATTATGGAAAACAGTATGGAGTTTCCTTAGAAAACTAAAAATAGAATGATCCAGTAATTCCACTTCTGGGTCTATATCCAAAGGAATTGAAATCAGTATGCTGCACTAAGTGTTCGCTAGGGCACTAGTCACAATAGTTAAGATATAAAAGCAACCTGGATGTTCATCATCAGATAAAGGGATAAAGAAAATGTGATATATATGCTCAGTGGAGTACTAGTCAGTCTCAAAGAGGGGAAATCCTATTATTTGCAACTACATGGATGAGTCTGGAGGACATTATGCGAAGTGAAATAAACCAAGCACAGACTACTGCATAATCTCATAAATAACGTCTAAAAAAACAGTTCTTTCTTGACCTTCCTATCAAGAGTAGCAGTCTCTACCACTTTATTTCTGGGTCTGCTTATTTTGTCTTCTTGATATTTATCAGCATCTCATTTTACATTATGTTCACTTGTTAATTGTTAGTTTGTTCTCTTCTGTCTCCCTTCACACCTAGACCAGGGCCTGGTATAGTGTGGGTATCCAGGAACATTGAGCTTATAGAATCTGAATATTTTACAAAAAACAGTAAGCAATCCTGACCTTTGTTCTAGAACAGTCATTATCTCTATCATCCAATGATGTACAACATACTTGAAAAGATAAAGACAGATTGCACCACTGCTCACAAGACATGGAACAATGCTAGGGATCTGTGGAAGATTACCACCCAACATTGCCCAGTTAGTAAAAAATGTGGCTGCCATTTCTAACTCATATTTGATTATTGCTTTACTTAATTGCCTAAAGCCTGAACAACATCTAGTACGATGTCTAGAACATTGTAAATGCCCAATAAAGTTAACAATTTTCATTTTACATATTGCCCTTTTTGTGGACTATATGTAGATTCTCTGCTTTATTTCTGATTATGTGTAGTATGGGTATTGGAATAGGCTAATCTTGGTGAAAAGGTGGTACTAGAAAAAATTAGTTGTAATCGAGTCAATGTTGAGCTCTGTTCTGAACACATTGACAGAGGAAACCCATGACAACAAATCACTAAATGGAATATAGACACATCAGGAGCATTTCGTACCTTATAAAACATACTAGATGCATAGAATTGTAGAGTGGAGACCTTAGAGCTGTTCGCTCTTAGAACTTAGACCAGTTCGCCCTCCTTCCTCAGTTTTGCCAACTTACTGGTGAGGGAACGAGCTGAGGGACTAAGTAACTTTCTTACAGCCATATTGAGTTAATGGTGAAGTGGGAAATGTGGCATTCGTGATATACAAAGGGGAAGCTCCCAAAGCTGAAATTTATTTATTAAAAATGTGTGTACTTATTCTTCCATGTTTAAACTTCAGTCACCTTCAAAGTACTCTCCATGTGATGCAATACACCTATCGAGATGCTTTTTCCACGGCTGAAAACAGTTTTTGAACTCGTCAGTTTTGATGACTTTTAGTGCTTCTGCCACTTTTTTGTTTCACTTCTTCCACATTGGCAAAATGTTTCCCTTTGAGGACTTTTTCATCAGGGGAAACAAATAAACAAAAAGTCCCCTGGGAAGGTATTCCATGAATAGGGAGAGTGGGGCACAGCGGTCAAAAACTGCTGAATACTCAGCGCGGTGTGGGCAGCTGCACTCATAAATCACCCACCATGAAATGGGCAAACCTGTTAAAGAATCTCCCCCCCAAATTCACTGAAGTCGAGCATAGCCTCTCACAACAACACTAACTGGTACACTGATGCCATGGGTTCCTAGAACACTCACTTAGTGGGGGAAGCCTATACGACAAGGGGACTGTCCTCCAAAAAAACCCTTTTATTTCTTGGAGGGTTCCCCCTCATAGTAGTATGCCTGTAACAATAACTTGAATTTTAGCTTCTCATACTGCATTCTAAAAGGCATTCACAGTATAACTGATTTAATTGCCTCTTTACTTATCCAGGAGAGTGAGGGACTGCCCAGACCTGAGGGTGATGAACTTGGGATGTATTGCAAGGAAAGCCAGTGACTTCATGAGGTTCAGTGTACAGATTAAATGCTGTGGGAATTCTCAATGGTATCAATGAATCAATGCTTATATATTGAGTGGGAGACAATATATCATAGCAGATCTAAACTCTGGAGACAGATTTGGATGTGAATTTCTACTTTAGCTTTTTAAAGTTACTTAGTATTGCATTGCCTCAGATTCTTCATTTGTGGTTTAGAGGCAATAATTTCATCTTTGTAGTAGGATTAAGTGATAAAATGCATATATACTACTTAGCAAGGTTCATATATAGCGAGCACTTAATATTATTAGGATCACTTACACTGCTATGTATCTTAGATTTTAGAAGTAATTTAAGTTGGAAATCATCGGTTGGTCCTTCTAGGTCCCTTCTCCATCCTTCTCCATCCTGCTTTATGCACTTGGAGCGTCAGTTGTTTGTGTTGCCTTAATGCGCAACCTGGGGTTCAGTCAATGTAAACTCTGGCGGGGTATTGAGAAAGGGAAGAGAGGACAAATTGCATTGCCCTGTGTGGTCTCCTTGAACCTGGTTTCTGCTTTTATAGAGGCCCTTTATTCAATTCTTCTCAAATTATCCTCATCTGAACGTGTCCTTTAATTCTTGCTGAGACATCATTTTCCCATTTGATCTTTAGAAAATCTTCATGAGTTAATTATCCTTTTCACTTAACATATGAAGCTGCTGAGGCTTAAGTGAATTAAACTAATTTCACAAAGTCAATTGGCCAATCAGTGAGAATGGCAACACCAGAATCTAGTTTTTCTGGATCCCAAGTTCATGGCCACTCTAATAGGCCATGTATATGGCCTATATCAGACTCCTCAAGGGTTTTATTGATCTTAGTCTCTAGCCCTATTGCATTCCAAGCACATTGCAGGTATTCAATACATATTTTTAGAAATTTCTATCAAATATAGTTTAAATCTGAAGGTTAATTTTAGGGAGACGTGTGGAAATCCAGTTCTCCCAGCACCATTTATTGGTGAGACTATTCTTTCTACATTGTGTCTTTTTAGTGATCTTGTTGAAAATTAGTTGACCATAGATGTTTGAATGTATTTCTTGGCTTGCTATTCTGTTCCACTGGTTATTTGTTTGTTTTTATGCCCATACCGTACTTTTTCATTACTATAGAATTGCAATAT
>CAUYQG010117636.1:0-16856 GCA_963574415.1 Tarsius wallacei
GCTACTTGGAAGGCTGAGGCGGAAGGATCGCCGGAGCCCAGCAGGTCGAGGCTGCGGTGGCTGGGAGCGGCCACTGCACTCCAGTCTGGGCGACAGAGTGAGACTCCAACTCAAAAAAAAAAATAATAATAAAATAAAATAAAATAAAATAAAATTTTGTCCAGGGCCGGGTGCGGTGGCTCACTCCTGTATTCCAGTACTTTGAGAGGCTGAGGTGAGAGGATTGCCTGAGCCTAGGGATTTGAGGTCAGCCTGGACAACTTGGCGAAACCTTGTCTCTACAATAAATGAGCAAATAAATAAAACATTAGCTGAGCATGGTTGTGCCCACCTATAGTTCCAACTATTTTGAAGGCTGAGCCCAGCAGGTCGAAGCTGGGTGGCTGTGAGTGTGCCACTATACTTCAGCCTGGGTGACAGAGTGAGACTGCAACTCAAAAAAATAAATAAATACAAATAAATTTTTAAAATGTAAACATTATACATAAAGCTAAATTCCCTTTGGCTCTCCTGTTCCTCCCACTTTGTTCCCTTACTGCAGAGGTTAACTATTGTTATCAGTTTTATTTGCATTCTTTTTTTTTTTGAGTTGGAGTCTCACTCTGTCACCCAGACTGGAGTGCAGTGGCCGCTCTCAGCCACCGCAGCCTCGACCTGCTGGGCTCCGGCAATCCTTCCGCCTCAGCCTTCCAAGTAGCTGGAACTACAGGTGCGCGCTACCACGCCCAGCTAATTTTTGATTTATTGTAGAGATGAGGTCTCGCCAAGTTGCCCATGCGGGTCTCGAACCCGCGGGCTCAGGCAATCCACTCACCTCAGCCTCCCAAGGCGCAGTATTGCAGGCTGAGCCACCGAGCCCAGCTTATTTGCATTCTTATAGAACTGTTTCTATGTGCTTATAATGTACACATTTTAAAAAATCAAACATTAAGCACCTTTTTCCAAAAGCCCTTTCAGCATGAACAAAAAGTCTAACCAAAAATGTTCTGCATTAAGGCCTTTCTAAGAAAGAGCTGTTGAAGCTGAGATGTTGCCCAGTTAGTTAACCCCTCTGAGCCCGGGGTTCATGACCTGTAAAATAGAAGTGAAATACTGCCTCACAAAGCTGTTGTCAAGTTAAATGAGATGACATAAACAAAGCACACAGCACAGATCCAACAAATGATAGCCTTCTTTCCCTAACCTCTACAAGTTAAACCCAGGCATTTGAGCCATTTCTAAAGGGATGAGATCCGGGACACCACTCAGAAAACACAAGTTAGTGTTGTCTTGAAAAAGATTTTTTAAAATAATATAAAGGTGTCAAAAGATCTAAATTATTCTACAAAAATTTCAGTATGAAACATCTGAGCAGATGAAAAAGGTACAAGTCATTTTTTTTTTGTAGGGTAGAAAGCAAGAGGATCTAAGCTTATAAAAGCAACTGCTAGAGACACTAGGCAACTGCTAGAATGTTCCAGCCTTCTCTCAGGCAGTCCTTGGGAAGTAGACTACCTGGATAGTCCCAGAGAATCTTAGACCTACAGGAAAGAGTTGTTGTTTTAGGCAGGTAGTACCTCCAAATACACGATACAACCTAACCTTTGGTTCACACTGCAAGGAGCCACTGGTTCCCTGGGACTTGTCAAAGTGCAGTTGCCTCTCAGCATTCAAGGGGGACTGGTTCCAAGACCCCCCTTGAATACCAAAATCTGTGGATGCTCAAGTTCCTAATATCAAATGGTGCAGTGTTTGCATATAACCTACGCACATCCTCCTTTATACTTTAAATCATTTCTAGATGCCTTATAATACCTAATACAATGTAAGTGCCATGTAAATACAGTTGCCTTGCTACATGCTGAGGACTGGTTCTGAGACCAATCCTAGAACCCAAATCGTGCATATTCAAGTCCCACAGGCTCTGTGGAATTCATGTATATGAAAAAGCTGGCCCTCTTTATACGGTTTCGCATCCCACTCAATTCTCATTTAGCTGAAAAAATTCCGCATATAATTGGACCCACGCAGCTGAAACCTGTGTCATTCAAGGGTCAACTGTAGTTGTTATACTGTACTGTTTGGGGACTAATGACAAGGAAAAAAGTCTGTACATGTTCAGTACATACACAATTTTTCCCCAAAATATTTCTGATCCAAGGTTTGTTGAATCCACAAATAAAGAACCCATGGACATGGAGGGGCGACTGTATACTCTATAATCCCTAGCCAGAGGCTGCCAGCTAGGGCCCTATCCCAAAGAGGTAGACCCCACCCCAAGGATCCTTAATCAAAGCTACATCAAAATGTCCGAGGGCCTGAATATCTCCCTCTGAATGGAAATCAGCCAAGTTTCAACAAACTCTCTTTGTTAGAACTACCAGCAGAGGCATCATTTCATGTGAACTGATAACCAAAGCTGCTTCTTATAAAACATCAAGAGTACTGTTTGCATCAAGGAGCTCCTGCAATAGAGTTGCTTCACCCAGCTATCCCTTCCCATTCCTCCAGGCTATAAGTCAGGGCTTCCTTAGCAAATCCAAGAATGGATTTTAAAGTCCCCAAATACGGTGTGCACATATGCATAGGGGCAGGGGGAAGAATAGGAGCCACAGATTTAATCCAATTTCCAAAGAGATCTGTTACCCAAAAGATTCAGAAGCACTGTTGAAAGATCTCTCAAACATATTCCCAACTTATAAAAACTTACACCCTGGGCTGGTCTTGGTGGTTCATACTGGTAATCTTAGCACTTTGGGAGGTCAAGGCAGGAAAATCACTTGAGCTCGGAGTTCAAGACCGGCCTGGGCAACCTCATGAGATCTCGTCTCTACAAAAAAATTTTTTAAAAAGTAGCTAGGTGTGGTGGCACATGCCTGTAGTCCCAGCTACTCAGGAGGCTGAAGCAGAAGGATCGCTTGAGCCCAGGAGGTTGAGGCTGCGGGTAAGCCATGATCATGCCACTGCACTCCACCCTGGGCAACAGAGTGAGACTCCAACTCAAAAAACAACTTATAATAACCTGGCTTGAGGAACTGGCCAGGGGGTGGGTGTAGTATGTATATACCAAGCTGCTCTTTGATAAATTTTAGGATATAGCCCACAGTACAGAAGGAATCAGGCACTAAACCCAGAGGGAGAAATCATAAAAGAAGGTGTAGTTCCTAAAAGTGTCATAGGAAATGGGAAAAACAGGAAGCACCGCAAACTACGGCTCTGCCTTTGCCTTTACTTGTACTGTGTAAAGCTTCTTTCTTAACTGGGACAAGGGACAATGGAGGTACACAGAAGTGGAAGGCAATTCTCAGCAGGGGTGCTATCAGCATTTTGGGCAGACTCCTTCTTCTTTGTGTGGGACTGACCCAAACACGGGAGGATGTTTAACATCCCTGACCCTCAGGGAGTAAGCACAGCACTCCCAGTCAGTATGATAACCAAAACATCCTCACTTGCTTCCAAAAATCCTCTCCGGGAACCATACCTCCCTCAGTTGAAGACCACGTTAACTCATGGGAACAGAGGTGGTATCATGGGTAATGAATTTACCTGAAAAATATATTTGTAGAACCTCTATAGAGCACAAAGTATTTTCACTATGTTGTCTCCTTTAAGCATCCTCAAAACCTATAGGGTAGATCTTATCCTCACATATGTCATAAAGAATGACATTGGCTCAGAAAAGTTACAGGATTTGCCTAAGGTCATTCAGCTGAAAAAAAAAGACTATAAAGCAGGACCAGAATCTACATCTTCTAAAACCAACAGTCTTTATTTCAAATCACCCTGATCCATTGAGTCTCAAAATCAGCTACTTTCTTCCAGAATAGATTTTTTTGCCTTAGGTTTCATGGGAAACATTGGGAAGATGCAGTGGCTGGCTCCTTAGCTTTTGTGTAAAAACAGAGTAAAAATTCTGCTATAAGCTGTAGGAAGTTCTTAAAGCAGAGTAAACACCTCCTAAAGTACCCAACACCAGGCTCACGCTCAGCTCTTACTTAGAGAGGAGCTGGAAAACTGGACAAGGACGATGATATTCTCCATTCTGGATGTGAATGGAAATGAACAAGCAGGGGATAAAGAGAGTGCAGATCTTCCCTGTTAATGTGTATAAGCACCTGGAGGCAAGATCACCAGTCCCAGCTCCAGCTCCGGCCATAACTCTGGATGTGGGTGGGCAGGTGGTAAGAGAGATTGGGGTAGAAGTGGAGGAAGAGATGAGGACAAGAACTGAACCATCACTGGCATACAACAGTCTAAACCTTTCCTCTACTGGCAAAATTTGACATGTAAATAATTCTGCTGGCCCCTTGTGGCTCTGAACATTATTTAGAACACTTTTCAAGGACCTAAGGTACTTTATAAACTAAGAAGAATATGATATTAGTAAAGCTGAGGAGAGGGGAGACACTGCTCCCCAAAAGACCCTATCCAGGTCCTCCCCCACCCAACACACAAACTTCCAACCCATGACTTTGTTGTGAGGCGATGGAAGACAGAAAGGGTAAGAGAATCGGGAAAGAAGAGGATTCTGAAAGAGGAAAAGGGAAGTAGAGAAGAGGGTGAGATCTACGACAGGGAGGCAGCTTGACACCACCACAACGTCTTGGGGGACTCACTCTCCCATTGGGAAAGAAAGCAAGATACAAAGACACGGCTTCGCCAAGGAAGGCAAATGAGAGACTGGAAAAGGGAGGCAAAGTCAGGATTCTAGTTGCCCAGCTCGGTTCTATTCTGGAATCCACTTCTCTTCATGAATGACAACTTTAAAACTCTGAAGTTCCCGCCTGCTGCTATTCAAAGAGGGAGCCCTCAAGTACCCAGCAAGGGGCAGGAGGTGGGGAGGCACCCTCTCTTATCTTCAAAGAAAAATGTCCTCCCCTTCTCTGCAGTCATTTCCTAACTGGGATGAGCCCCCAGCCTTTCCCTGGCCCTGCTGCAGCTCAGCTCAGACTGGGGAGAAAAGTTTCCCCAGAATGGAAGTGACCAGCCTAGCACACCAGATGACATACTATACTCAGGCAGCCATCACTGGTCTTACTACAGCCAGCTCTGGAGCAGATACTTTGGTCTTGACCGCAGAACCAGAGCCCTGGCTCTGCCCAGCCTTCCCAGGCAAGCTCGGGGGCAGGGAAGGATCTGTGGTCTCATTTCCTCTCCACCTTGGCTTCTTTTTTCACTTCACTGAAGATTAGTTATTTCCACCAAGACTAGTTCCTGTTCTCACCAGCTGTAGCAGTTGTTTCCCCACAAACAGTTATGGAAGCACTGGCTGCCACCTGGACTGTCCCAGCTGCAGAACACAGCCCCAATAAGTCCTGAGCTAAAAAGTTTTTTCATCCCAGATAAAGTAGCAGGAAGAAAATAAGGGGCGAGAAGCAATTCTGAGAACTCCACAGTGGATACACTGGTGTCCATTTCATTGTTGTTTTAACCTTCTTACATCATAGTTATGTATGCTTTTTCATATGTGGAAAATATTTTATAATGCAAAAGTGTGGGAAATATATACATTTATTATATAGACATGTGTGTATATAATGAATCCTAACAGAGAGCAAATCCACAAACAAAAGATGGTCAAAATACTTATGACAAAATGTTCAGAGAAATGCAAAGCAAGATACCATTTCTCATTAATCAAACTGGCAAGGGTTTTTGAAAAGTCAAACCACCCAGTAATTATGAACTTATAGAAAAAGGGAGACATACAAACTATCAGTGGAAAAGATAACTGATAAAATTTTTTTAGAAGACATATAACTCAAAGGCCCTTAAAAAGCATATACCCTTTAACTCAATACTTCCACTTTTAGCAATTTATCCTAAGAAATAATGAGAGAGAAGCAAAAATATTTATGCACAAGCCATTCATCACAGTGCTATTTATAACAGGAAAAAAAAAAAGCAGGGTAGCAATAAAATACTATATTATAATTATGCAGCCATGAAATCACAATGCTAAAGAATTTTTTTTTTGAGTCAGAGTCTCACTCTGTCACCAGGCTGGGGTGCAGTGGCACCATCACAGACACCAACCGCAGCCTTGACCTAATGGGCTCAAGTGATCCTTCCGCCTCAGACTTCCAAGTAGCTGGAACTACAGGGGTGCACCACTGAACCTGGCCTATGATACTGAAGAATATTTAAACAAATGAGAAAATACTTAAAAGAGTAAATGAAAAATAGATTTTCAAAGCAATATGCACAGTTATGATCCTACTTGTTAATATATATGCATACATATTTCAAATGTGATGAGATTACAGGGGGTTTTTAACTATCTTTTTACATTTCAGCAAGTTCCAAATTTGTTTAATAAACATATTCTTTTCATAATCAGGAGAAAAGAAGCTATTCTTAATCCTCTTCCCCCCATAAGGATACTCTCATGCATTACTTCCACTTTTAAAAACCATCTAGAAGCCAGGCTCGGTGGCTCAGCCTGTAATCCCGCGTCTTTGGGAGGCTGAGGTGAGTGGATCGCCTGAGCCCGCGGGTTCAAGACCTGCCTGGGCAACTTGGCAAGACCTCATCTCTACAATAAATCAAAAAAATTAGCCGGGCGTGGTAGCGCGCACCTGCAGAGGCAAGAGGACTGCCTGAGCCCAGGGGTTCAAGACCAGCCTGGGCAACTTGGCGAAACCTCGTCTCCACAATAAATCAAAAAATTAGCCAGGTGTGGTGGCGCATGCCTGCAGTTCCAGCTACTTGGAAGGCTGAGGTGGAAGGACTGCTTGAGCCTAGCAGGCCAAGGTTGCAGTGGCCATGAGTGAGCCACTGCACTCCAGCCTGGGAGACAGAGTGAGACTCAGACTCAAAAAAATAAAAAATAAAAACCATCTGGAAATAAAAACATTTATATCCTACAATCTATCAAGTTCAATTTTGGGTTTCTATCCTAAAGAAAAGTCAACTGTGGTGGCTCACACCTATAATCCCAGCACTTTGGAAGGCCAAGGCAGGAGGATCACTTGAGACCAGGAGTTCAAGATCAGCCAGGTCAACATAGTGATACCTGGTCTCTACAAAAAATTTTAAAAATCAGTTGAGCGTGCTAGTGTGCACCTGTAGTCCCAGTCACTCAAGAGGCTGAGGCAAGAGCATTGCTGGAGCCCAGGAGTTTGAGACTGCAGTGAACTATGACGGTGCCACTGCACAACAGTCTGGGTGACAGAGCAAGACCCTGTATCTAGAATAATATATATACACACACATACATATATACATGTGCACGTATACACACACACACACCCCCTAAGGAAAACTCTAAATATTGAAAAGACTTTATACACCAAGATGTTCATCACAGCATTGTTTATGATGGCAAACAACCTAAATGTCCAACAAAAGGTGTATGGTACACTGTACAAGCATTTAAATCTTTAGTTACTACCCTGGAAAAACTAATGAAATAATAAAAGCCAAAAAAAGGGATTAAAATATATATATATACCAAATATTACAACAGTGTAAAATACACTGGCTGCATTTGATAGAGAAAATATGGATGTTTTTCTTCAATCTAAATCTTCAATCTTTTCTTCTTTCTAAATTGTCCCATACTTACTTTAGAAAATGGGTATTACTTTAAGAGAAAAAAAAAGCTGAATCTCCCTCTGGGCAATGAAAACATTCCCAAATGACAGAGTCCACTCCATCAGTCCCTTCTCTACACACACGCCTCCCGCAGACTAAAGCTGGGTCACAAGGGAAGGTCAAGGGAAAGAGACTCCTCTCTGTGGCCAAGGGTCTTCTCTGTGGGGCCTCTGAACAAGAAGGTTCTGACCAGCTGCTGTCAAAGGCCCTCCCCACCCCCAGTCCTATTCCATCCTTAACTAATTCACCACAATCCCAGGGCTGGGAAAAAAATTTCCACCATGGTGATGTGGAACCTGATATTTAGTTCAAGTTTTTCCCAGCCCCTTTCTGTGTCAAAAGAGGCCCCTCAAAACCTCCTAGACAACTAGCACCCAGGCCAGCTTAGCTCCCACATCAATGCTACACTTACGGCAAAACCCTGAGTTGTCAGTCTTCACCAGGGCAGTGTGAAAGGAGGAGCTGTGGCAGGGATAACCCCTGTCACACAACCCCACCCTCATACTCTGAAAGCCCCGACGGATAGCCAGGGCCTTTTCTGGTCTCAGAACTTTTAGACAGTTTCAAGGCTGTAGTAAGTCGACAAAAAGAAAAATCAGGGTGCCCACACACCAAAGGCAGACAGTTATCCTTTTAAAGCCTTAGAGCCCTCTGCCTTCCCTCTCTATCTAAGCAAAGTCCTGTACTGGCCAGAATATTCACTTCTGAGCAACTGAGTTGGGTAGTAATCTAGTTTAGACCAACATGCAGATTAGGACTGGACCAGGCAAGGTAGTAGCTCTCATTCTGGTATTAATAAAGAGGAACTCCATTAATTGCCCCAACCCAGCCGGGCTCGGTGGCTCAGCCTGTAATCCCGCACTTTGGGAGGCCAAGGTGAGTGGATTGCCTGAGCCTGCAGGTTCGAGACCCGCCTGGGCAACTTGGCGAGACCTCATCTCTACAATAAATCAAAAAATTAGCTGGGCAAGGTAACACGCGCCTATAGTTCCAGCTACTTGGAAGGCTGAGGCGGAAGGATCGCTGGAGCCCAGCAGGTCAAGGCTGCGGTGGCCGGGAGCAGCCACTGCACTCCAGTCTGGGCGACTGAGTGAGACTCCAACTCAAAAAAAAAAAAAAAAAATTTGCTCCAACCCTAAACTTCTCAATACTCAACAGGATGGAAATTGCTGCTCTGACAGCAGTGTAAGGAGGGACCCCAAAAAGCAGTGTAACACAGCAGCTCTGCAACCTTTTTCACATCAGAACACATCTAGAACATAATAGTATTTGTATAGCACATGGGGGAGAAGCTGATCCCAGCCAGAGGAGGCCAACTGGGGACCTTAGCTGTGCCTAGGAAGAAGGGAAGAAGAGATCAGTATCGCAGCACCCCCATGACCTATCTGGCAGCACACCGGTAGGGAAGCCCTGAATTAAGGCATTTGCTGGGTTGGGATTCTGGGGATCGATGTCCTAAACAAATCACCTCACAGCCTCAGACTGTTCAACCTCGGCTGACAGGCTGTGGGGCAGATCATGTGTCTACACCAGAAAGCTGGGAGCCTGTGGTCTTGACTCAGCACTGATACAACCTCCCCAGCCAGGGTGCTCTTTGGGGGGATTTCCTCAGCAGGGCTGAGGAAGCCCTCATTTAACAGCAGCAGCCATGTCCTAACATTGGGTATACAGAATGGGGTAAGTGGCTTCATCTGATTTCTGAACTTAACCACCTTTTGGAAATACAAGTGACCTCAGATCTAAGTCACTGCTGACAGGGGCAATCTTAAAGTTACCACTTACTAATCAAATAGTAGATGCCAGACTCTGCTAAGTATCTGACTTCCAATTTCATTAACTCCACACAACAACCTCAAGTGGCAAATGCTATTATTATCCCCATTTATAAGAGGAAATGAGACTCAAAGAGATTAAGCAGTTTGCTTGAAGTCAAACACTTTTCTAACTGAAGACTGTGGAGGAGACAGTATTTGAACCCACTGTCTTGAAAGTCCATATGCTTAGCCAGGACACCAGTATGTCACCTCAGCAAACCTCCCAAACAGCCTTTCACAAACCAAATCAATGATAATGAAAGCTGACAACTGAGGAAAGAAAAAGATGAGAAAGAAGCAGCTTATCTGACTGTGTCACGCCATTAGAAATGAGGCTATTCTATACTGAACACTTACTGGGTGCCAAGTGCCTTGCATCCATGGGCTCACCTAATTCTCACAATCCAATGAGACAGGAATTATTAGCTTCATCTTACAGAGGAGGAAATCTAGGCTCACAGCAGTTAAGACGCTTGCTTAACTTCACTTGCTCAGAAAATACACCAGAGCCTGTACCTGGGTTAAACATCTAAACACAGTCAGTACCTTTCCCAAAGGATAGTAGAAAGGGTACCTTACAGAAGCAGTGGACAGAGGGATCTTTAAGAGTCCCCAGAGAAGAACTCAAATTCCCAAGAAAGCATGATTTTTCTGTGTTGGAAAACGGAGGTAAAATCCCCTCCTCTCCTGAGACAGCTAACTAGCCCTGGCCTGCCCTGTTCCAACCCTCCATCAGCAGCCACCCAGGCAAGACCAAAACAAAAGCCACGAGGAAGCAAATCAAAACTTTATACAGAGAGGAAGGTTTGCAAGTGGGTGGTCCATTTCCCTGTCTGACCTAGGCTCTCTGGGTGCTCTGGTTAGTAACCAGGACACCACGTGCATTTTGTGACTATTAAGCCATCAGATTGCTAACTAAACAAACTGATCACCCAAGCTCCAATGAGAACATGATGGGCTCCAGATCTGAGTTCTCACAACATACGGCCTGGCAGTCCCTACCTAAGGCAGCCTTCCACCCAACCACCTCAGACCATCCCTTTTTCTCCAATTTCTTTAGCTAACTCATGCCAGCTTGCTGGGGGTTTTCACACCCTCTCCAGAGTGCAGATTCCCTCCCACTCTTTTCCCCAACAGTTGAGCTCTTGTTCTCTAGGGCACTGAGAACCAGTCTCTCCTCCTCAGTCTCTGAGATGGTCACAGCACATTAGTAATCAGTGACTCACCCCATCCCCCTGAGGAGGCTGCGGGAAATGCAGAGGGCCACAGGATGTGTGGCCCAGATCCCTTTGGCCCTTCGCAGAGCTGGCAGGCAGACAGTTGCCAGAGACACCATTTCCCCTTGGAACGATGTGGACCCTCTCTGAGTCGGCTCTAGTGCCAGTGGGCTGATGTCAGGCTCTCTACCATCGGAGAGACCAGGATCTCTAGACAGCGCCACTGTTGCCAACAGATCTAATCTCCCTATTCCAAGGCAGATGAAATCCAATAAGGCTGCTACAACTTATCCCTCCTCATGGGCAAAGGCAAAGTTGGCCCTTCAGGCCATACCAACAATAACACCAGAATTATGACTGTCTCTTAGAGAATTCTTTGGGGGAATTGAGAACTATTTCCCCAAGTTCCTCAAAGATTTGCCTGTTAGCAAATGTTTTCTCTCTCCAAAACTTCACTTTCAACTCCAACATACCCTCTGGCTTCCTCCCAAAGATACCTACTCAGAATTTCTCTATTCACAGAGCCACTGACACCGATGTCCAATTCCCACACCAAGGGAGAATCCCAAAGGCAGCTCTAAAAGCACATCTACACTGGTCACTTGGGAACTTACAAAAAGGCTAAAAAACACAGGCAAAAGAACACAAACCAGTCACCAGGGCTTAACACAAAAGGGAGGGGGGAAGCGGATGGTTTGTGTATTGTTTCACTTGGAAAAATACCCCAGTGAAATGGCTTATCCACATGTTCAGCCTTTTAGGCAAATCCACTATAACTTCGCAGGATGCCTGCAGGCCATTCTTAAAATAAGTAGAATGGCATCACTCTCCTATTCCACCCCTTTCAAGAGCTGCCAGCCCCCCTCCCCATTCCCCTTTCCCCCACAAACATCTGGTCTGGGCTAGGAGTGGAACCCACTCCCTGGGAAGTCTCCCTGTTAACAAGAGAGGCGGTCTCCCCACTCAGAGAAGCCTGACTTAGGCTGAGAAGTGAGCCGACCCGAGCTTCTGAAACCCCCTATTAGCAAGAGGCTCAGGAATGAGAATTCTAGGGACTGGGAGACTGACGAGGAAGCAGAGAGAAGTGAGAAGGGAGCGGAACAGGGAGGGAGGAGGGGAAAATCTGGATCCTGGGGCGGTCCCGGGTCGGGGACCCCTCCTCCTCCTAAGTGTCCAGCGGTGAAGGCGTCGGTCCGAGATCCCCGACAGGGCTGTCCCGGCCGGCCAGCGGCTGTTCGGAGATTACCAGGAAGACACTGGAAGCCAGGATCTGTCGGGGGCCATGCCTGCAGGGGTGGGCGGGGCGGGGGCCTAGCACAAAGTCCCACGCGGGGCGTCGGGACCTGGGGGGACAGCAGGAGTGGGAAGGGGATGGGCTCAGTTCTCACCAGCACCAGGGCGAACCTCTCCTCCAGCTCACAGGGCTCAGGCATCGGCATCTTGCCGGGCGGCAGCAGCAACGGGACAGACGGCGGCTCTCCCGGGCCACCCTCGGTGCTTTCCAGGTTGCCCATCGCGGCGGGGCCCCCTCGGGGGCCTCAGCCCCCACCTCCACGCCCGGGGGCCTTGGGCTCGGCCGCTCAGACCAGGCTCCTCCCTCAGCGCCGGCTCCCCTAGTCCCGACTCTCGGCCCCGTCGGGGGCGCCGGGGTCTGCCTGGAGTCCCGCCAGAGGGGCGCGGAGCGATGGCAGAGGCAGCCAAGGCGACTGGGACCAAGGCGGGCGGCTCTCGTTCACACCCGCCGCCTTGCTGCTTTCAGCGCGCCGCCCGGGCGCTGCCCCTCCCCGCCCCCCGCGCTCTTTCCCTTCCCCCTCACCTCGCTTCCTCCCACCCACTCCCGGCCGGGACTCCGGCTTCCCCGCGAGCGCCGACTGCAGCCAGCGCCGCGCGCCCCATTCATGCAGGCCCCACCTCCCGCCCACAGGCCTTGTGGGCGGATCGCCCCGCCCCCCGCACCCGATTGACGGCCGTGCCTGCCAATCACGGCGCCTCCCGCCCTTGGCGGCCTCGTGCCTGGCGCCGAGCGCACCCTGGCGTCCCTGACTGGCATCGACTCACCGCGGTTGCCTTTTTTGCATGGAGCTCATATGTATACAATAAGTAAAATACAGAGCACAGTGTGCAAAGCTAACAACAAGAGAAGTAGAAACAACTAGGATACTCAGAAAAGGGAGCTCATATTTGAACTCGGCATAGACTGAGAGATGAGGAAGAACTTAATAGTCAGAGATGGGAAAAAATGTTTAGGAGGAGAGGCATTCAACAGGCCGTTCCTATTCCACCCCCTTCAAGAGCTGCCAGCCCCATCCCCACTCCCCCAACCCCCCAAACATCTGATCTGGGCTGGGAGTGGGACCCACTCCCTGGAAAGCCTCCTTGTTAACAAGAGAGTTCATCTGGCTGGGTGCGAAAATGGAGAGGCAGGAGAAAAATGCTCTTCTGGGCTCAGTCGGCTGGTGGGTCATCATTGATGATATGGCAGACATCTGTTGCTTCTGCCAGTCTAGCCTCCATCCCTCTTTTTCCAGTGATAGCAACCCATTTTTTTTTAGTTGAAGTCTCACTCTGTCGCCCAGACTGGAGTGCAGTGCCACGCTCCTGGCCACCGCAGCCTAGACCTGCTGGGCTCCGGAGATCCTTCCGCTCAGCCTTCCAAGTAACTGGAACTACAGGCATGCGCTATCACGCCCGGCTAATTTTTTGATTTATTGTAGAGATGAGGTCTTGCCAAGTTGCCCAGGCAGGTCTTGAAGCCGAGGGCTCAGGCAATCCACTCACCTCGGCCTCCCAAAGCGCGGGATTACAGGCTGAGCCACCAAGCCTGACCAAGCACCCCATTTTTTTTAAGGGAACCACCTCTCTCCTGTTCTCAGTCCTATGGAGTTGAACTTTATCATTTTCCTCCTCTACCCTCAGAAACTGTTTTAGGAACTGTCACTTTGTCCAAGCCTAGACTACAAGACTCATATCCAAGGCTTTTACTGGAACAATCAGGGGGGAGAGGGGGCTGCTGGATTGTTAGCACTAAACTTGCAGCTGTTGGTGGACATCTTGTCATCACCCACCACACATTAAGTCTGCTTGAGAACGAAACCAGTGCAGAGGAAAGAAAAGCTAAGAGATAGAGACAAAGTTCTAGTGACATACTGAGAACCTAGAACTAACTTCTGGTGCCTGGAGTTATCATCTAGACTTTTCATTTATTTATTCAACAAATACCTGTATTCATTGAGAAACTCTTTGTATGTCAGATACCGTTCTCAGCATTGAAAATACATTTATGAACAAACAGGACATACATCTTACTCTCTTGGAATTTACACTCTGTGTAGGAGGAAAGGCAGACAAAAAACTAAGTAAGTAAAATGTATGGATGCTAGCGATTAAGTGTTAATAAAAATAAAACTGAAAGGAGATAGAGGTGGGAGAGGGAGTGAGATTGTAAATGGGATGACCAAGAAAGGCCTCACTAATAAGATGGCATTTGGGTAAAGATCTGAAGGAAATAAAGAAGTAAGCCATATGAATATCTGGGGAAGAATTATTCAGGCAGAAGGCATGGCAAATGCACACTATGCCTGATGTGTTAAAGAAACAGTAAAGAGATAATTGTGCTGGAACCTGGATCTAAATTCAGATGCCTGAAGTTAATACCTAGATGTTTTGTTCATTTATTCAACAAATATTTGTTGATGCAAGGAAAGAGTAGTGAAAGATAAAGTTAGAAAGGTAGCCAGAAGCTGCATTATATAGGGCATTTGTAGGTTGTTGTTAGGACTGTGGTTTTTCCCTAAGTGGGATAGGTAAACTTTGGAGGATTTTGAGCAGAGGAGTGACATGATCTGATGTGTGTTTTATAACAGAATCACTCTGGTTTTCGCACTGAAAACAAACAGAATAGAAGTTTTGGCAGGGAGACCCTTTAGTAGGCTATTACAATAATTCAGGTGAGAGATGATGGTGGTAGCTGTACAGATGAAGGGAAATGGTCAGATACTTTGCGAATTTGAAAGTAGAACCAATAGAATTTCTTGACAGTTTGAATGTGGAGGCTGAGTGAAAGATAACTTGAAAATATTTGACCTGAGCAACAGGAGGATGGAGTTTTCATTAATTGAAATGAGGGAATATTATGGAGGGAGTAGGTTTGGTGAGGGGGAATTAGAAAAGGAAGATCAGGCTGGGCTCGGTGGCTCAGCCTGTAATCCCGCGCCTTGGGAGGCTGAGGTGAGTGGATTGCCTGAGCCCGCGGGTTCAAGACCCGCCTGGGCAGGCGAAACCTCATCTCTACAATAAATAAAAAAAAATTAGCCAGGCGTGGTAGCGCACGCCTGTAATTCCGGCTACTCGGAAGGCTGAGGCGGAAGGATCGCCGGAGCCGAGCAGGTCGAGGTTACGGTGACCGGGAGCGGCCACTGCACTCCAGTCTGGGCGATCGAGTGGGACTCCAACTCAAAAAAAAAAAAAAAAAGAAAAAAGAAAAGGAAGATCAGGAACAGGTTTGACCAATGAGTTCAATTTGCCTAGTGGACATCAGAGTAGAGCTATCCACTAGGCAACTGGATATATATGGATCTGGAGAGACATATAAATTTGGCAATATAAATTTGGAATCATCGGCATATAGATGCTATTAAAGCTAGTCATTTTTTTCCTCAGTCAGTCTGCGTTGAGTTTCTGTTGTTTACAACCAAATAGTGGAATCCCTGTCTTTCCAGATTGTTGAAACTCTCTCCCAAGAAGCTCAGCCTCTTCTAATCAGTTGGACAAATCAATCAACTCTCATCTTATCTCCTCTTTTCCTTCCCTCCTCCCTTCCCAAACATTCCCAACTACTGAGGCAGACTCTTTTTTTAGGTCAGAGGACAAAATTCTATAACATGCTGGGAACCTAAATCTAACCTCAGATGCCTGAAGTTATTACCTATATTTCATTCATTTATTCAACAAATATTTATTAGGAAGCCCTTTATATATCAGATACTGCCCTGGACATTGAAGATACATCTGAAAACAAACAAGATATACATTTTGTTATGTATAATATAACATGTAGCCTTCTACTAGACAAAAATTGAGAATTCAGGAGGGGAAATAATTCATCGGTCATTCATCATGGATGATCAAGGAACATCTAGCAGAAAGAGGAAACGACAGGACAACAAACAGTAGTGTATTCACCTCCCCCCCACCCCCATGAGGTCTCTTGGTCTTCAGCCTTTTAGTTTTGTTTTTGCTTGCCTCAAGTGTAACCACCAGATTTATATAGTCTAAGGTCTTTGAGGATCTGCTAGATTATTTTCTTCATTGTTAACTCCCTGATCCCCCCACCTTCAATGCTTTCTTACTTTCTACAGAATGAAATTAAAACTTCTTAATCTGGTATTCAAGGGTCTACATCACCTCCAAACCCTAATGCCTTCAATCAATCTTTCATACCTCACCTGGCTCTAATTGAATCAACCCTTTGCTTCAGTTGGAAAAGCCCATCTCCAAACATTAGTTGCTCAGGCTTATTATGCCTTTAGCTTTGCTCCATCTTTAGACAGGAAAATAGCTCTCTAAAGTGCCCATGTCCTAACCCCCAGAACTTGTGCATGTGTTATCTTACATGGCAAAAGGGGCTTTGCAGATGTGGTTAAGGATCTTAAGATGGGAAGAGTAGCCTGGCTCATCCAGGTGAGCTTAATGTAATCAGAAGTGTCCTTATAAGAGGGAAGCAGAAGGGTTAAAGTGAAGAAGGATGATGTGGGGCCATGAGCCCAGGAATGCAGCAGCCTCTGGAAACTAAAAAAAAAGTCAAGGAAATGAGTTCTCCCCCTAGGGCCTCTAGAAGGCACACTTTAATTTTAGCCCTATAAGATCTATTTTCAGACTTCTGACCTCTATAACTAGAAAATAGTAAATCTGTGTTGCCTCTATTTGTGGTAATTTTTTAGAACAACAATAGGAAACCAATACACACGTACTGTGTCCCTGACCTAGATTTCTCCTTCTATTCGTCTATCCAAATCCTACCCATGCTCAGTGCAATCTTTAGGGGTTTTTTTTTTCTTTTCCTTTTTCTTTTTGTTTAAGTCATTTCACTGTGTTGCCCAGGCTGGAGTGCAGTGGCGCAGTGCGAACCACCACACCCAGCTAAATTTTTTTCTTTTGAGTTGGAGTCCCACTCGATCGCCCAGACTGGAGTGCAGTGGCCGCTCCCGGTCACCGTAACCTCGACCTGCTCGGCTCCGGCGATCCTTCCGCC
>CAUYQG010117637.1:0-25496 GCA_963574415.1 Tarsius wallacei
ACCTGGATGGAACTAGAGTCTATAATACTGAGTGACCTCTCACAGAAACAAAGAACTGAGTATCACATGTTCTCACTCATATAGTAGACCTTGATCATCCAACGTATTACCACAAGAAAATGACTGACAGTGGTGGGAAACCATGGGGGGGTGGGAGGGATAGGGGAAGGGATTAATGGCAGTAAATACCTGTCTGGGGATGGGGGGGACACTTCTTATCAACAAGGGTGCCTGAACAAGACATATTTGTGTACCTAACCCTTAACTGTACCCCTCAATATCACAATAAAAAAAATATTGTATATAAAAAAAAAAAGAAGTAAACTAGAGGCCATAACTGTTTTCCAGTATGGGTAGGCCTTTACTTGGGCCTTTCCCACAACTGAAAAAAAGCACATGCATCTTGGTGAGCCTACAATCTACTACCCACCACCAAGCATGCTGGAAGAGGCATCATTGAATCTGGACCATGGGGAAGTTGAATTCCTGGGCCTGCTTTTTACCCCATCCTATTTTCATACTTGCCCCATTTTTACATTCAAGACTTGATTGACAATTCAGGCCGTAGTATATTCCAGAATGTCATACAATTTTATCCACAGGGATCTACTCCAACAGACTTTACTGATGCTTTGTCCCAAACTTGTTGTATTATGAATGGACACCTTCTATGGGCAACATAACAGAGAGTTAAGAGATCAGGCTCTGAGGTAAGACTGCATGTATTTGAATTTGGTCTCAGCCGCTTTCTAGCTGGTAACCTTGGACAAATTACTTAACCATTTCAGTTTCCTTAGCTGTAAAATGAGGGTAATAATGACAGTCTTTCGCAGTTGCTATGATGATTAAGTGAGATAATGTATATAAAGCACTTAGCATAATGTCTGGCACACAAAAAGTCTCAATAAGTAGTAACCATCACAGCATCATCAGCATGTCTACCATCGTCATCATCTGGAGCCCTAGTAAAAGGCATGTTATAAGTGAAACCCTTCCCCGGAGGTCTTGAGTAGAATCATAATAAGTTACAGACTTTTGTGGTCACTCATTCCATGTCTTTCCTACTGTGGGGCAGTAGCATTCACCTTGACCTACTGTTGTCAGCACTTAATGTGGGCTTCTCAGGCAGCTGGACAGCCCACACTGTCAGTATCTGAAATGCCGGCCAACTATGTGGTTTCTGGAGAGAGATTTTTGCAGCATAAGTTTAGGAAGCCTCTTCTTTCCAGGACTGGAAACAACAGAGTCATCTTTTTCATTTCCAAGGCCTGGGTCTGTATGAAATGGGGTAGCTCTATGCCAGGGCCAGAGGAGTGTATGCTCTCCTCAGAGACAGAGATCTCTGGGGAAAATGGGGGAAGCTTTACCCACCCTTCACAACAATAAGCTAGGACTCCCCTAGGACAACCAATATTGCACAAGACTAACCCCACAATTTTTTTATCCTCTTTTCTGATGACTAAACTCAGAGTGTCTTGGATATTCAGGAAGCTGAGGCCTCAACAGACATGCACCTTCATCTGTAACTCTGAAAGGAGCAGATGAGTAGAATAGCATCTGCCAGTATCTCATCCTGCCTGACATGATTCCTAGTATCATTTACCCCTATCTCCACCCAAACCTCAAACCACCTAGCTGGAACCAACTTCTGACTCCCCTGAATAATTTGCAGCCTACAACCTGAACCACTTTCATTGACCTTGTGTGTACACTGCTTCCTAACCTATTGTTGACTTTCTTGGCATCAACCTCATGATTTGTTTCACATACTCCACCCACCTTTCACATCATCTTATGGCCTAGTTCAGTCCCCAGATGAAATATTATATTCAATCCCTCTTTTCCAGCTTGTACTTTTTCTTTTCCTCCTTAACTACAGCTAGAGACTTATGTGGCAACAGTGCTGTTGGCTGGTCTGACAAGCAATGATCCTGGGATCTCCACCCTGGCTTAGGCTTTTAGGAGCAGTGATTTCAGCAGGTTTGCAGCAGCCTCACAAGTAGGCAGGACCCCAAACCACCATGTCAACTATTGTATGTTGGCCATATTAGCAGAGCCAGGAGTGTTCTATTATGTGATGACCAGCATCCTGCATGTACTTCAAAACTATGAAATGGAGATATATATGGGTAGCATACTAATTATCTGTACCTCAGCCCAGATGGCTTAGGTGACCCACAGAGCAACTATCCTTGGCCACCCCAGAGTAGATTTCCCAGGAACCATCCTCTTTCCTCAAAGCACTTGGATAATGCTGACAAAAGTGATTGTGGTCTTGGAGAAGGAACTCCCTTAGACTCTTATAATTACAAGGTTTCTTAGCTTCATGGGCTACTATTACCTTCCTATCTACAAAAGCCTGCCTTGTCTCCATCTCCAGGGCTACTCCTGGGCCAAACCATCACCATCCATTTCCTGGACTACTACAGTAGCCTAACCAATCTCTTCACTGTCACTCTTGAGCAACTATGATCCATTCTCCATAAGCAGCCAGAGTGATCATACCACATCACTTTTATGTATAAATCCCTCCAATATGTTGTGGTAATGTTAAAAAATAAAGAGTACTCATCTTGTGTAGCTATATAATAAGGTTTTTATGGATTAAATATGCTATCTGGTTTATGTTTAATAATTCAGTGTGTAAGGGAAGAGCAGAGGGTATAGATGAAGTGAAATTGATCATATGCTAATTGTTGAAACTGGGTGATAAGTACATGAAGACTTACATGATTCTCTCTAATTTGTTATCTGCTTGAAAATTTCCATGATTAAAATCAGAACAAAAACAACAAAACCAACAGCAACATCAACAACAAAACCCTCCAAGGGCTTTCTATCATACCCATGGACTACAAGGTTGTGCTTAATCTCACCATCTGCTTAATCTAACCACCTCTCTGACTTTATCTCCCACCACCTTTCCTATTCACCTACTTTCCCTTTAGTCACACTGGCCTTCTTGCTTTATGTTACACACCAAACTCCACCTCAAGACCTGTTTTCTCTATCCTGTTTCCTCTGCCTAGAATGCCTACCACCATAGCTACATGGTTTGCTCTTTTTTTATTATTTAGTCTCTCAGATCCAATGCCCTTTCCTCAGAGAAGTCATCTCTAACAACCTCTTATTAGAGACAGGCACATAGATCTACCATCTATAGCCACTTTTACTATCTACAGACCTCCTCATATAGAGTGCCTTTTCTGAACATCTTATCAAAAGTAGCCACCACCCACCCCCAGGACACTTTAAAGCATTCTATTCTATTTTCTTACAAAAATTATCTTTAGCTGAAAACTTAATTTTTTTGTCTTCTTGTTGATTATCTGCATTCTTCACTAGAATATAAGCTCCAAGAGGGCAGAAACTAACGCAAATTATATAGTAGCTGCTTGATGAATATTGGTTAAATAAAAGAACGAAATACTCCCCAGTTGGAGATTGGTAGATGACCTTGTATGTTTGGGAAGATGAGTGTTCCAATCTCTATGTGCATGTGAAGGAGGTGGGTGCTTCGAATACTGAGTAAGGGATAGTCTTGCCTAGTGTAACTTATAGATACGTTCTGCTTACTTTCTGTTCAAACTGATGACAGTGAGGTATAAAAATTAAAAAGCTTTTTGGACAGTGCCTGGTGCATAGTCAGCTCTTGATAAAGGTTAGCTGTTATTATCTGAATTAGAAAAAGCCTGAATTTTGAGTTTGCTTATTTATATCTTGCCTCATTCCAGAAAATATCTGAGACATTTAACTTTGAAGTCAATCAGAATTGAGTTTTAATCTTGGCAAAGATACCTAAAGGTACCTAATCACTAAGGTCATACTTAAGTGAATAACCTTGAACTAAACATTTAACCTCTCTGAGCCTCCGTTCCCTTCTTTCCAAATGTTTAGGTTTCAAGTAAGTAGAAAAAAATATGAGAAAAGAAAACTGTTTCTTCAGCCCAGAAGAAACAAAGAGAAATCAAGATAAATGAAAAACACAAACTAAGGCAGATTTAAATCCAAACATGATGTCCATAATAAAAATATATGTGAGAGATTAAATTTTTCTATTAAATCACAGAGGGTCTATCTTGAGTATAGAAGAAAAATAACAGTTAAGCAAAGTAACAAAGGAAGGTTAAAAATATAAAGTGATAGAAAATGATACGCCAGACATATAGTAGCAAAAAGAAAGTAAACATTATTACTAGTAGACGAACTAGCATTAAAGGGACAGAGAAGGAAATTTCATTTTGACTAAAAGAATAGTTCACCAGGAAGATATAATAGAGGAAGAAAATCATATGCATCTAAACAAGTAACTTCAAAATATAGAAACCAGCCGGGCTCGGTGGCTCAGCCTGCAATCCCAGTGCTTTGGGAGGCTGAGGTGAGTAGATTGCCTGAGCCCATGGGTTCAAGACCCACCTGGGCAACTTGGCGAGACCTCATCTCTACAATAAATAAAAAATTAGCCGGATGTGGTAGCGCACGCCTGTAGTTCCAGCTACTTGGAAGGCTGAGGCGGAAGGATCTCCGGAGCCCAGCAGGTCGAGGCTGCGGTGGCCAGGAGCGGCCACTGCACTCCAGTCTGGGTGACAGAGTGAGACTCCAATTTAAAAAAAAAAAAAAATATATATATATATATATATATACAATAATTTTTTCAAGGAGAAATTTACGATTCCACAATCAAATTGGGAGACTGACATACCTCTTAGAAATGAAAAGATCACTAGATAAAGAATAGTTACGAATAGAGAAGTGTTGGCTAACAATATTAACAAACTTAAAGATGTAAACAATAAGCATGCACTTATGAGGTGGGACCCAAATAACCCTTTTGAAGGGTGGGTCCCAAGTGACCTTTCTTGTTTCTCCAGATTAAAAAAGCCTGCAAAGGAAAACGTTTTGCCGATGTGGAAGAGGTGAAACAAAAAACGGCAGAAGCACTAAAATGCATCAAAATTGACAAATTCAGAAACTATTTTAAGCAGTGGAAAAAGTGTCTTGATAGGTATATTGCATCATACAAAGAGTATTTTGAAGGTGACTGAAGTTTAAACATGTAAGAATAAATACACAATTTTATTTATTTATTTTTAATTTATTATTTTAAAGATGTGGGGTACAATTCACGGTTAGGTATACAAATGTTCATTATGCAGGTATCCTTGTTGATGAGGTGTCCCTCCCTCCCGGCAGTTTCCCACTACTGCCAATCCTATCCCCCTTCCCCTGGCAGTTTCCCACTACTGCCAATCTCTTTCTTATAGTATTATGATAACTGTTCAAGGTCCGTTTATGAATGAGAACATGTAGTACTCAGTTCTTTATTTCTGTGATAGATCACTCAGTATTATAGACTTTAAGTCCATCCAAGTTACTGCAAAGTTCATAATTTTGTCCTTCTATATGGCTGCATAATATTCCATAGTGTATGTGTACCACATTTTTTTATCCAGTCCTCTTTCAATGGGCAGTACAAATGCACAATTTTTTACAAATAAATTCTGCTTCTTGGATCCCCTATATCTATGTATATAGATATAAAACTTTGTACCAAACAGTTTAAAGATACACATTCTTTTCAGATGCATGTGCAATGTTTATATAATTTGACTATCTTGACAAAAAATTTTTGAAATTTATGCTATACAGACCACGTTTACAGAGCACAATGCAACAAAATAAAAAAATCAAAAGACTTTTGTCTTAGTCTATTTTGGTCATTATAACAAAATACCACAGACTCAATAGCCTATAAACAACAACAATTAATTTCTTGAAGCTGGGAAGTCCAAGATTAAGGCACCAGCAGATTTGATGTCTGCTGAAGGCTGACAGATGGTACCTTTTAATTGTGTCCTCACATGCTACCTAGCTGTCTGAGACCTGTTTTATATGGGCACTAATCCTAATCATAAGAGTTCTGACCTCGTGGTGAAATCTCTTCTCTGAGATCTCACCTCATAATACCATCACATTGGTCAGTGGGTTTCAACATATAAATTTAGTGGGGAGAGGGGTCACAAAGATGCAGAGCATGGCAATATTCATACATTTGAATATTTAAGAAACATTCTAAACAATTTTAATGAGTTAAAGAGAAAATAAAAATGAAAATTGCAAATTATTTGAATACCAATAGTAATGAAAACTTTGCTTGTCAGAACCTGTGGGAGGCAGCCAAAGCTCTACTCAGAAATAACATTATAGCCATAAAGACATTTATTAGAAAACAGGAAGGTTTTTAAATAGATAGGCTAAGAATGCAACTCAAATAATTAGAAAAACTTGAGTTTTCAGCCTGAAATGAAATATCATGGATATATCCTTACTCTTCTAAGTTTTGGTGAGTATCAGTTCTCTAACATATGTCCTTCAGAGTATAAAATTGGATGTTACTGAGTGATTGTCTTAGCAGTATTCATTATCAATGTGGTAAATAATGCAGAGAAGATCTTTCCTATAATGCCCACTTGGTGGACATTAACATCACTCTAGCAAAGGGACACAAACAATCTGTGATGGAAAAGGGGCTACCTCCCTGAACAGGAAGAGCAAGACTCCAAGCCTAAGGTACTCCTGTAGCCTGTACCCAGAGCACTTATTAATTCTGTGAATCTAAGCCAGTCTCACTTTCCCTGATGGGGAAGGAACACATTTCAGTGGTATAATTTGGAGCTGCAGGCTGTAAGGGAAGTGCCTTTTTTGGTGTGGAATATGAGGGCTGCCTCTCAAAGCACAAGTGTGAGACTCCAAGAAAGGCACAAAGTGCCCCTAATGAGTGAAGTATTGCACGGGATGCTACAGCGCCCTTGAATAGGCTGTAGAAGCAGGTGGAATGACTTCAGAAATATGACCCTGTGGTGCTATGGGTAGTACATAACACTGAACACCTGGGGGAAGTAATGAACATGAAGTTAACTTTCTCTGTCCCAAAATATCCAAGGAAGTTCAAGTAAAATATAATAAATATATCTCAAGTGTTCAGTAAAATCATTGCCCACACAAATGACCTATTTGTAAATAAATCAGCCCCCTAAGCCCCTAGAATTAATTGATGTTTTTCCCCTCTAGAATAAGATAGTCATTACCTGGGCAACATACTGGTGTCATGCCACTTGTCATGCCCAGTGAGTCTTACCTGGAATCAGAGAGCATCCATGATGACACAAGTGTTCTGGGAGACATTTCTTTTTGCTTGATACATTCCACTCAAGAAAGAGTTTCAGAGTTGGTTGTTATGGGGACGCTTCAATTGGCAGGAATCAAAAAGTGAGACATATTCCTATCATTATCTAAAGAATTCCTTAATAGAGATTTAAAGAACTTTAATAAACATGTGTAAGACCCTTTGGTCATAACAGAAACAGGTAGAATGGGTACATGGGCTTTAGAGTTTATGTACATAATGCTATGAGGAGGAATACCCTTGGTCTCCGACCTTCCTTCCTGATATTTGGAAAAGAGCCCTATCTGACCATTGGCATGCATTTGGGATGAGTGGCAAGGGCCCAGATGGGCAGATAAGGACCCAGTTTGCATATATGCTAAGGAGAACGTTCCTAGTTGCTGATGGGCAAGTAATGGTGGAATCACAGCATCCCAGACATGAAGAAAAAACATTGTGACACCTGTGTAAGGCACCTGAATGCCTGTTCAGAGATCATGTTTTGCTACATTATTTAAGAGCCCCGATTAGACATAAGCTACTGTATTGCTGGACATCAATTCTGTATCTGGTAATAAAATGGTTAGAATGCTTGCCACTTCACAAAATACAGCTAGATGGGAGAACAGGTGTTGGACCTACAATGCAATAGTTTTCAAAACTCAAGCAGTCATCAATCAGTATCACCTGAAGGAATTGTTAAAACACAGATGGCTGATGCCCACTCCAGAATTTCTGATTGAGTAGGTCTGGGAAGCGACTGAGAATTTGTATTTCCAGCAGGTCCTCAGGTGAATGTGGGTGCTACTGGTCTGGGAGCCATATGTGGACAATCATTGACATAATGCATTATAAGAACATTTACCTATGAGGGAAGTAATTGGGATAGGAGATACTTCCAGTCCAAGACAATAATAATAGTGATCAGATTAGCTGTTTCTTCCCAAAGCTGCTGAAGAGAGGAGAGTGCGGGACAAACAGTGGAGTGTGTGACAACTTTTGAGCATCACAGGGATCCTATGACTACTGCAAGCTTTGATAGGAGTGGGCAGTTCTCTCTAGGGTACCAGAAATTAACAAGATTTCTTCCACAAAACTTCACAGTTGGAGCCTGTGGGACTGAGAGATGTTTCTGTGACAGGGATGCAGCTAGTAGTGTTCTTGAGGAGAGGACTTCTTAGTGTCTGAGTGGAGGATTCAGAGAGAGTGCCCCTTAAAGAATGTTAGGAAACCCAACATAATGACTAACCTAGAATTAGTTGGGTATGCTCAGGGAAGATCTATTTCATATGAATACCTGCTGCCTGGTGTGCAAAGGCCCTTGGTGTTCCCCTGACTCTCTGGGAGGAGGTGTTGGTACTCGTTTTTGCAAGGGTGTAAAGGGTTCCACTAGTATGCTTGCTCTTCACTATTCTTATTCCTGGTGAAAAGGAAGGAGGTCTTTTCACGTCATGAGTCACTCATCCAATTTAAGATGCAGAAGTCATTTATCAGGATAATGCATTGACCTTTTTTTTCAGAGAGGGAATGGATAAAAGCAATAAAGAGGTTTATTGGTCTGGAAGGTGCTTCATGCGAGCACCTGTCCTCCCAGAGCCAGGAGCCATTCCCATTGGTCTTGGCCACAAGGGAACAATTGCTCCACAAGAGGTGATAGCAGGATAGGGCAAGGACCCTGGAAATGGAAGTGGGAACAAATAAGTAACAAAGAAAGGAAGGAGGGAGACCCAGGGATGAGAGCCTTCCAAGCACCCATCTGAGGCAGATCTGTGGACTAAAGGACTGTCAGTTAGTAACAGTGGAGAAATGGCTTAACCATTTTCTAGATTTCAGATTTGTTTGGATTGGCCATGAGTAAAAAAATATTTTTAAATCTCATAATGGATTCTATTCTTGTAAGACATCATGGAGCATTATTGCAATGTTATGTGGATAAAGTGCCACATACAGAACCTAGCACAAGAAAGTAACAAAATCTACCATTTATTAAGCACTGATACTATGCCAGGTTCAGCACTAAGTACATCATCTGCATTATTTAATCCCATCACAGGCCCAGAGTGCCAGGGCCTTGAGAGCAGAACAGTTTAAAAGGTGGAACTCAGGTCGGGCTCAGTGGCTCAGCCTGGAATCCCAGCACTTTGGGAAGCCAAGGCGAGTGGATTGCCTGAGCCCACAGATTCAAGGCCAGCCCGGGCAACTTGGCAAGACCTCGTCTCTACAATAAATCAAATATTAGCCGGGCGTGGTAGTGTGTGCCTGTAGTTCTGGTTACTTGGAAGGTTGAGGCAGAAGGATTGCCAGAACCCAGCAGGTCAATGCTGGGGTGGCTGTGAGTGTGCCACTGCACTCCAGCCTGGGCGACAGAGTGAGACTCCAACTCAAAAAATAAAAATAAATAAAGGGTGGAGCTCAGAATGCTTGTGGGACCTTAGTGTTTACTGCCCAGGGCTGTCTCAGGTCTCTGCTCCTCGCATTCTGGTGCTGCACTTCTTGGCTTCCCCAGCTGTGGCTCATGCAGGCCCAAGTGCAACACAGTTCATTGTTTCAGAGGGCACAAGCAGTGAGCCTTGGTGGCAACATATGTGGTGCTAATTCTGCAGATGTGCAGAATGCAAGAGCTGTGGAGGCATGGCGTCCTCCACTTAGATTTCAAAAGATGCCTTAGAAGGACTTGGGGCAGAGGGAGAGACCTGACACAGGGGTGGAGTTACAATAGAGAGCCACAATAGTGAGTCACAATAAGGCAATGTTTAGTAGGGCCATGGAGGGCAGGGCCACCCTCAAAACCCCTGTAAAACACCAGCATGCAGTGTCAGCATGGGAAAGCCACAGGCATGCAACTTCAATGTGTGAAAGCTGATGCATGGGCTGTGCCCAGCAAAACCATGGAGGCCCAACTCCTGCCCCAGTGTGTCCAGGAGGTGGGACATAGACAAAGAAGATTATTCTCCATACTTAGGATTTAATGTTGTTTGCCCTATTGGGTTTTAGACTTATTGGAAACCCGTTACTCCTTTCTTCTTTCCTATTTCCTCACTTTGAAATAAAAATGTTTGTCTTATGCCTATCCCACCATTGTATTTTGGAAGTTCATAACTTGTTTGATTTCACAGGCTCACACCTGGAGGGAAATTTGCCTCTGGATGAATCACGCCTTAAGTCTCACCCATATCTGACTTAGATGAAACCCTGGATTTTAGACTTTTGAGTTGGTGCTAAAACAAGTTAAGACTTTGAGGGTTATTGGAATGGAATAAATGTATTTTGCATGTAAGAAGGACTTGAATTTTGATGGCCAGGGTAGAATGCTATGGTCTGAATGTGCCTCCAAAATTTAAGTGTTGGAAACATAATTTCAATGCAGCAGTGTTTGGAGATGGGGCCTGTGGGGATGTGTTTAGGTCATAGGAGTTCTTCTCTCATGAATAAAGTCATGCCACAATTATGGGTTCACTCTCTTCCACTCTTTTGCCTTGTGAAGACACAGTGCTCATCCCCTTTTTCCTTTCTGCCTTTTGCCATGTGAAAATGCAGCAAGAAGACCTTTAACAGACCTTTACAAGTAAAGAGAACCAATTAGCTATTTTTTTAAAAAAGAAAAGAAAGAAGCTACTCACAAAGAAAAACCTAGGCCCAGATGGCTTCATTGGTGAATTCTACCAAAAAGTACAAGAGTAAGGAACACTTCCCAATTCTTCTATGAGGATAGTGTTGCCCTGATAACAAAACCAAACAAAATATCACAACAGAGAAAACTACAGATCAATATCACCTATGAATATTATTGCAAAAGTCCTCAACAAAATACTAGAAAATCTAATCTGGCAGCATCTTTTTTAGTTGGAGTCTCACTCTGTCACCCAGACTGGAGTTCAGTGGCATATTCACAACTCACCACAGTCTCAACCTCCCAGGCTCAGGCCATCCTTCTATCTCAACCTTCTGCATAGCTGGGACTACAGACAGCTGCCACCATGCCCAGCTGATTTTTTTTTTTTTTTTTTTTTTTGTAGAGCCAAAGTCTCATTATGTTGCCTAGACTGGTTTCGAACTCCTGGGCTCTAGCAATCCTCTTGCCTTGGCCTCTGTAAGTGCTAGGATTACAGTCATGAGCCACTGTGCCTGTCCTAATCTGGCAGCATTTTAAAAGAATTATCCACAATGACTAAGTGGTACTTATGCCAGGAGTTCAAGGTTAGTCCAACATATATTAATAAAATGAAAAATTCCACATGATTATTTCAATAGAATACTGACAAAAATCCATCACCCTTTCATGATAAATATGCAAACAAACTAGGAATAGAAGGTAACTTCCCCAACCTGATAAAGGGTATCTATGAAAAACCCACAGCTAATATCATACTTAATAGTGGAAGACCAAAATCTCTTCTCCTAAGGTCAGGAACAAAACAAAGATGTCTACTCTCACCATTTTTATTCAACATTGTACTGGAGGTTCAAGCCAAAGAAATCACAAAAGAAAATGAAATAAATGCATCCACATCACAAAAAAGAAGTAAAACTATCTCTATTCACTGATGATATGGCCTTGTATATAGAAAATCCCAAGGAATTTACACACAGCACTATTAGAACTGATAGACAAGTTCAGCAAAGTTGCAAAATACAAGGTCAATATACAAAAGTTAGTTGTATTTCCATACACTTGCAACAAACATTCTAAAAAGAATTTAGGAAAACAATTCCATTTACAATAGTATCAAAAACAGGTATAAATTTAGAAAAAGAGGTGCAAGGCTTGTACACTGAAAAGTACAAAACAATGCTGAGAGAAATTAAAGAAGACCTAAATAAATAGAAAGACCTCCCATGTTCAAGGTTTGGAAATCTCAACATTAAGATGACAATACTCCTACATTAATCTTCAGTTTCCATCCCATCCCTATCAAAGTTCCAAATGACTTTGTGCAGAATTAGACAAGTGGACCCTTAAAATTATATGGAAATATTAAGACTTAGAATAGTCAAAGCAATCTTGAATGAAGAGAAAACAGTTGGAGGACTCTCACTTTCTGATTTCAAAACTAACCACAAAGTTAACAATAATTATGGCAGTATGGTACTGGTATAAAGATAGACATTGAGATCAATGGGATAGAAATAGGACTCCAGAAACCATTGCATGTGTGGTCAATTGATTTTTGACTAGCATGCCAAGGCTATTCAACAGAGAAAAGAATAGTGTTTTCAACAAATGATGCTGGAACACATGGATATCACATGTAAAAGAATAAAATTGGATCCCTACCTCACAACATACACACAAATGAACCCCAAATGGTTCTAAGTATAAGAGCAAAAACTATATATCTCTTCAAAGAAAACTATAAATCTCTTCAAAGTGAATATGTGATCTTGGGTAAGGCAAAGTCTTCTTAGATATGACATGAAAAGCACAAGTGACAAAAGAAAGCAGAGATAAGTTGGACTTACACAATGACCTTTTGTATACCTAACCCTGAATTTTACCCCACATCTTTAAAATAATTTTTAAAAAACTGCCTTGCTTCAAGGCACCATTGAGAAAATTAAAAGATAGCGGGTGCAGTGGTGGCTCATGCCTGTAATCCCAGCAATTTGGGAGGTGGAGGCGAGAGGATTGCCTGAACCCAGGGGTTTGAGACCAGCCTGGGCAATTTGGTGAGATCTCATCTCTACAGTAAATCAAAAAATTAGCCAGACATGGTGGTACACACATGTGGTTCCAGCTACTTGGCAGGCTGAGGCAGAAGAATTACATGAGCCCAGCAGGTCGAAGCTACTGTGGCTGGGATTGTGCCATTGCACTCCAGCCTGGGTGACAGAGTCAGACTCCTACTTAAAAAACAACAGCAAAAAAACAAAAACAAAAAAGAACAAAGAAAATTTAAAAACCCACAGAATAGGAGAAAATATTTGATAATATGATAAGAAACTAGTATTTGGATATATGAAGACCTCTTACAACTTAATAATAAAAAGATAAATAACTCAATTTAAGTATGGCAAAGGATTTGAATAAACATTTCTCTTTTTAATTTTTTTTAAATTGAGGTCTCACTCTGTTGCCCAGGTTGTAGTGCAGTGGCATGATCATGGTTCACTGCAGCCTCAACCTTCTGGGCTCAGGCAATCCTTCTGCCTCAGCCTCCTGAGTAGCTGGAACTACAGGTGCATACCACCATGCCTGGTTAATTTTTAAAAACTGTTCGTAGAGGTGTGGTCTTGTTCCGTTGCCCAGGTTGGTCTCAAACTCTTGGGCTTAAGAAATCCTCCCACCCTAGCCTCCCAAAGTGCTGGAATTACAGGCATGAGCCACCACGCCTGACCTGGAAAAGATATTTCTCCAGTGAGGAGTCACAAATGGTGAATGAAAAGATGCTCAGGATTGTTAGCCATCATGGAAATGCAAATCAAAATCACAGTAGAATACCACTTCACATTCACTAGGATGACTATAATAAAAAAAGATAGATAATTACACATGTTGGCAAGGATGCAGGGAAATTTGAATCTTCATACATTACTAGTGGGAATGTAAAATGTGTAGCCACTATGGGAAGCAGTCTGGTAGTTCCTTAAATGGTTTAACATAGAGCTACCATATAACAAGAGAAATAAAAACATATGTTCACAAACAACTTGTACATGAATGTTCATAAAGCATGATTTGTAATAGCCAAAGGTGGAACCAATCAAAATATCCAATAACTATGAATACATAAAATGTGGAATATTCATACAACAAAATACTATTTTGCAGTAAAAAGAATGAAAGTACTGACACATACTACAACATCAATGAGCCTTGAAAACATTCTAAGTGAAAGAAACCAGACATAAAAGGTCACATATTATATGACTCCATTTATATGAAATTTCCAGAATAGGCAAATCCATCCAACAAAGATTGGTGGGTGCCAGGGACTGAGGGTGTGACAAAGATTCTCTCCTTGACCAAACTTTAGTCAGGCTCCTCTAAGCCCTTTTCTCAACTAGGCCTCATCCTTGAGTCTTGCCCTTTGGCCAGCATAATTCCGTTTCAGCAAGAAGCCTGCTGAGTCAGCTTATTGAGAATCCCCCACTCTAGATATCTGATCATCCTCGATATCTGATCACATTCCTCATCCTTCACCATCCCCCAGTGATATATGATCACCTTGGCTTGCCTTCAGTAAATATTCTCTCAAGTCAGTTTAGCAAGCATTCCCCCTACCCTTGATGATTCCTCTTAGTATTTTTTCATCAAGTGACCCCATCTCCCCAAACCTGCTCCTTGGTTTTATATATATATACCTGTCTTTGCTGTATTAGGAATTGAGCCAAGTTCTATATCGATGTCTCTTTTACCCTATTGCAATAGCTCCTGAATAAAACTTGTTCTTACCCCCTTTAATTACTGTTCAACTCTGGTTTTCTTTAACAGGGTTTGGGGTAAAAATGGAGAGTAACAGCTAAATGGATTTAAATGGTGATGAAAATGTTCTAAAATTGATTGTGGTGATAAATGCACAATTCTGTGTACATACTAAAAACCATTGGATTGTATACTTAAAACAGGTGAATTTTATGGTGTATCAATAAAGATGTGAAAAAAATGGCTGCATCTGGATTTGAGCCCAGATTTGGCTGACTCCAAATCTTACAATCTTCACAAGGCTGCTCTGCCATCCTAGGAGGCGTTTGATAAATTAACTGCTGTCATTAGGGCTACTTTATGATTATTCAGCAGAGAGAAGAGTTCCTAATTGAGATGGCAGCATTTCAAGGACTTTGGACATGTATGGACTCGAACAGCAACCACCACATCCCAGAGCAGTTGCAGACGTCCCAGAAGCAGGCCTATACTCCCAGTGATCTTACTATCACATTTGACCATGAGGGGAAGCCAGAACTGCCAAGCTGTTTATCTGTCACCTGTCTGCCTGTGCACTCAGAGCTCTTCAGTAGCTTCCCACCTCAGGACATGGGAAACATCACTGAGCTAGTTCTTACCCGCAGTTTACAAGCCTCTCTCAGTACCAAATGCAGTCCAGTTTTTATGCTCACTAGGTCCTGGCAGAGTTCTAAGACCAGTGCACCACAGTCCTAGAAGTGACCGAAGGCCAAAGGGTCTTAGACATCATCCGAACATCTCCATATTTCCCCAGCAAGACTGAAGCCAGCACCTCCA
Organism: Tarsius wallacei; assembly: GCA_963574415.1. Lineage (NCBI taxonomy): Eukaryota > Metazoa > Chordata > Mammalia > Primates > Tarsiidae > Tarsius > Tarsius wallacei. The sequence goes on from CAUYQG010117637.1 coordinate 15,345, forward strand.
CCTGTGTCACCACATCAGCCTGGTGGACTCCTGAGACCTTTTCCTCCTTGCTTGTCAGAACATCAGCCAAGATGCCCTTTTCAGAGACACGAAGTCAAAAGAAAGAGAAAAAGTTGTGCTTGGGCAAACAGAAGGACCACTGTAGACATTCCCAAGCCTCAAGTGTCTGTTACCAAAATGCCAGGGGCTCAATCTAGGTCCCGTTGCTTGACATACAGAAAGCCAATCATTGAGACAATGATTATTGCCAGAGAAGAAAACTTTTTATTCAAGCGGTGTCAGCTGGAGAGATTGGAGCCAAACCTCAAATCCATCTCTCCCAACTGACCAAAACTGAGGTTATGTATAGTGGAAAAGGAATGTAGCTATGTTTCAGAAAAACAAAGAATTAGATAGGGGTAAGGAAGAGGAGTTGGTCAACAGGCAGCAGGTGGTTGGTTAGACAATCACGACAGATGAGGGGTCTGGCATCTTATTGTCTAGGTGCAGTGAACTTGTAAATTTCAGTTCCTTGATAACATCTGAGAGAATTGAGGGTTGGTTTCCTGAGAAAGGAATTCAGATAAGACAAATGTAAGTTTCAAGCTTTAACACCAGGAGTGTCAATTTCTATATTTTTAAAAACCTGTAATGATCAGTTCTATGGGGAGTTAGGCTGGTTTCAGTCCCCTCCTTTTTTTATCAATTCTTCAATATGGGGAATCTGGTCCTTAGTCTTTCTGACTGCTTCATGCTGAGGAGGGACATCATGGTATAATGACGAGGAATGAAAAAATCACAGCTATAATTGGAAGTATTTATGAGTACCTAGTTGACATCCAGCTTGTTGGAGCACCATGATCTGAACACTTTTATTAACGATTTAGAACATCATTTTAAGCCATATTGACTAGAGTGATGATTAATAACATACATAACCTCAATTATGAAATACCAAAGAATATGGATTGGACCCCTTGGAAAATCCAAGAGAATAATTCTGAAAACCATATCTTCCCTTTATGGTTTCTTATCTTAGATCTTTGACTGGACTTTGAATATTAACTTAGGGCTACCCAGGGATTTACAAGACCATGACTGTTTCCTCTGAAGGAATCCCAGAGGGACTGGTTTTACCGTGTATGGTGAATCCATGACTTAATACCACCTAACTTGACAGATGAGTGGGTGGTCAGCAGCACCTCAAAGGGGCTGACTCATTGTGGTTGCAGCTGGGTTTTGGCTTGGTAGGATTTTCAGGTCTTCAGCAGGACTTGGTCCCACAGTTTCAAAGAGTGGAGAAACATGTCCATAGGGAACTGGGGCCTGTTGGATGCAAACACAAAGAGACTAGTTGGTATACTTCCTAGTTCTTTTATATATGATTAAAATCTTCAAGTATCAGGGAGTCTGGAGAAATGGTCTCCTGTACAATATTTTGAATGGGTTAAGAGCCAATCCACTTCTGGGGGGCCACTCATATCCTCAGCAGGGCAAGGGACAAGACCTTTTCCCAGGTAAGACTTGTTTCTTGGCAACCAAGGTCTTCTTGGCCACAAATGGGTCTGTTCAGTTGGTGGGGGACTTAGGGCTTTCTGTTAAGTTTGGCCCCTTTTGGTCAAGATGTTTCAGAGAGGGTACCATATGCCCATTCTCTAGCCCAGAGCATTGCCTAGCAACAGGCACACCAGCCCACTGATTTCAGGTTTCCTATACCCTGGGGCCCCTACAGTCCACCAAAGGGCAATCTGATTATTCAGTTGAATGATGTACTACCAAGGAAGGTGGTGTGGGGGTGTCCCAGAGATTTTAGCACACCTCAAGCTAGTTTGACGAGGCAAACCTACAGAAACTCTCTCTTTTTATCTTGGCCTTTCCCCATACCCACAGATGATCACCTAAAGATCCCACGCTTACTATAAACTCTGTCTAGGAGCTTCCTTACCCTGTTATATTGACAAGAAATCATCTTGTTTTCATTAAATCAATCCAAATCTGATTTTTATTCTTATTCCCCCACACATCCCAGACTCTTGAAAAATTTAACCTCAGTTATTACCAGGTATCCTCCCCCACCACATTGTTAGGCAATTCCTGGGGTTATGTGTGAGGCAAAAACCTTGGTGGGACCCCTCCTTTTACCAGTCATTGACCTATACAGGTAGTTTCCAGCCAGCTTCTGTTCTGATTGGCCATTCCCACATTCTGACTGGTTGAAGAGTTTGCTCTTCCAGTTGTTAAATATTTGTCCACCACCGTTGGACTATAGGAGCGAGGTGAAATTCCAGCTTCTTTAGTTTGGTTCCAAGGTTCTCCTGAGCCTGCTTCCTGTCGGTTCTCCCAGCCTCATCTCTTGCTATACCTTGTCTTTCACTTTCTACTCCAGCAACCAGAAACCGCAGAGTTGCTTGCCTGCAGCATGATGCTCTCACCCTTTAGCTGTTATCTTTGCCTAGATTGCCTCTCAGGCCCTTTAAGCCTCAGCTTGAGACTTCCTTTGGGAAGTCTTCCATAAATTTGCCAGTCTGCCACAGGTAATTCTGTTCCGTGTTTCCACACTCCTCTTTGCTTCCTTCTTTTATAACACCTATTGCAACATATTATACTTTGTTTTCATTGTGTGGGAGCAACCAGAAAGTGGGAATTACATCTTATTTGTCTCTTTATCCCCAGCACCTTGCTTAGGGCCTGGCACAGTGAATTTTTGGTGAATAATTATTGAATGATTGAATGAAATAAATGATAGAGATGGGGTAGAGTTGAAGTCTGAAGTTGAGAAGAAATTCATAGTACGATCCCATGAATGGAGTTGTCCAATGTGGCTAGAAGGGTACAACCCACAAACCCTTCCTGAGTACCAGAACATACCAGTCTGGGATAACTGAAGGAGATCGTTTGTGATGCAACCCAAAGGGAAGCAAATCAATATGAGATTATTTTAGCAGTATTACACATTGGAGCATGCTAAGAGGTGGTCACTCTTGTCAGCGTGAAAGGCCTGATTGTCTTATAAGTGCTTGACCCTGAAGTTGGACCAACAAGGAATACTTTCCTTCATCTTTCTTTCTACCTGGAGGCATCCAATTCCTTTCTAGCTCCATCCAGGGATGAACTCGATTGAATAGTATAGCTGACACCCAAAGCCTAAGGCCACGGCGGAAAAATGATGGAATCTTGAAGAGACAGAGAGCTTAAAAGGCCAAAGAGCCAGAATGGAGAGGAAAAACAGAGTCCCAGAGGAGAGGTTCCTTGAGACACCAAAAGAGGGCAACTCTGTGGATGGCCCAGAAAGGGGAGAACAAAGACCTGCTGAGGCCATTGATTTGAGGTGGGACTACTCTCCTGATCGCACTGGGAGTAAAGACCTATTATTCACATTGTTCCTGGTAATAGTAAGGTTTTTTCCTCCAGAAAAGGACTATGCTAGCCCACTCTTCTGATATTAAAGGGTATAATAAGGGAGTTACTTGTCAGGGGTGTGGAAGGTGTAGAGGGATGGGGCCTGCCCAGGATGTAGAAGTGTGAGGCAGAGTCAAGCTGTATCTCAAACAAAGCATACTGAAGAAGTGAGTGCAGATGGGTGCCGTGGCGCCCCTAAATTGTTAGTAGAATTATCCTGGGGCTGGAAACAAAGTGGATGCAGCACAGGAAACGATAGTGCTGGGGATTTCCTCCCAGTGGGAGAGACAGCAGTGATCGCCACACTAAAGGAGCGGGGACTCTGTACTGGAAATTTTCTAGGCTGGTTTAAGCCTAAGATTTCCCCCAGGAAATTAGACACAGACACAAAATTTTTAGAGGTGATTCATTTGCTTCTGGAGAGATGAGGTCTTTCATATTATCTGAGGAATATAGTAGAATTGACTGGAAAAGCCAAGTAGATATTGGAGCCTATAAGACACAGGAGCGTGAGGCAGGTGATAGAACAAGGGACACCTATGTTGGATGCTACCAGGTAACAAAAACCCTGGAGTTTGGGGGGCTGTTTGAGGATAAGTATGCTGTAGGAGACAGATGGCAGCAAAACACCTGAGAAAGGAGTGTGAAGAGTGGCTTGAAGATGATAAAAAATTTTTTTTTCTCAAAGAAGTGTTTTGGATACTATGATGAGGTAGCATGTCGGAGAGCTTGCAGGGTCCCATTCATTAGATGGCACGTGGGCTGAAGGCACCAAATCTTTCGACCACAGTTGGTTGTTGATTTTAGTGTAGATAATTTGGAGTGGAGAAAGTGTTGGGGAAGCATATGTCAAGTTCTTGGCATCTGGCAGAGAGAGGACCCAAAGTTCTGGGTTTTGGATGAGATTAAATGCCTATTTACTTACAGCAATAGGGAGGGGAGCCTGACACCCCTGCAAAGAATCAAGCATGGATCAAAACAGTGCTGACTAGAGTCTCTTCAAACCAGGCTATTGGAGACCACACTAGGCTGCACATTTGGTTTAAGGATTTATCAGGATGGGTTAGCTACTATAACATCAACTCCAAAATCTTGAAAGCTTAACTTAATAAAAATTTAATGCTAGCTCACATCAATCCAATGTGGTCTGCAGGGGTGGGAGTGTTCTGCTCCCTCTTGCTATTCAGAGACTCAGCTTCATCTGTTTTGTAATGCTGCCTTCTTCACACAGGTCCCAGGATTGCAAGAAAAGTGAATGAGAATGTGAGGAAGGCACACCTAATACTTAACTGTGTCAGCTAGTGACACCTATCGTTTCTGCTCACTTACTATTGCTCTAAAACCAGTCTCATGGCTTAAAATGTAATGCAAGGACAGTGGGAAATACAGTCCCTGGCTGGGCAGTTGGTTCCCAACAAAAACACTATATTATGGAAAGGAAGCACACATCTTTGGTGGACAGCTGGCTGTCTCTGCCACAGGCACTGGAATTATCCCTGTGACATATAATTACCTGGTGTTGTGAGATTGAAGCTGAGACTATTATGAGTGATTAGAGGTAGAATGGGGCAGCTGAGCCTATGTCTGAGGCCCAAACTCAAGTCTTGGTTGTTGAGGCAGAAGTAGCTGTAGGAAGACACATGGAATGGCTGGCAGTCACACTAGAGGCAAAGGGGATCAGGAACACCTAAGCCTTACTGGGAGAAAGCTCCCAGTCAATCTAAAGGAGCCCCAAGCTAGAGTCGACTGTGCTGGGAAGTACAAGACTCACTCTTGGTAGAAGAAATAGGGGTGTAGGTGGTACTTTGCCGGAGAGGTTGATTAATGAAGGGGATGGAGTTATGCTGGTTGGGTTAGGGGGCTCCTTAGGTCTGGTAGGACTAGAGTGGGATATTAAGGCAACCTGCAACAATATTGTTAGGATGAAGTCAGGATTCACCGTTGAGAGGTCACAGGCTGTAAAATGGGAAAATGCATCAGAGCCAAAGGATGATGTAATGTTGGAAACAGGAGGATAAACAATGAAGACTTTAGCCTAAAGAGCTGAAGGTAGGATGAGGTGGGGTGTGAGGCCTGAGTGAAGGTGGTGTGTACAGACTGAGGCTTAGCAGGAATCCTTAGTTTCAGTGTCCCACTTCTGGGATTTATAGAGGGCTTCTCTGATGTAGGAACCATGCCTCACTGTGAAGCAAGTGTTGGGGGTTGACCACAACATTGTGATACCTAACAGCAGTGTAGACTGGAGCCCGAGAGGACTCTGAAGACCTCTGTAAACATCCAAATCAAATCTAGCTCACAGCCATTGATTGATTGTTGTAGCATCGAGTGGGAGGGGGCAGTGATGACTGAACATATATGAACACCCTGCCTGTTTGGAGACACTCTCAAGATAGGTGGGAAACAGTATAGAAGCCAAAGGGAGACAGGTGGTTCTCCTTCCAGTTCCCTGATAACTACAGGAATATCCACATGTCCAAAACACAGCCAACAATCTGCTCCCACCCCATAGCAAAAGACTATCTATGATGGCTATAGCAGAGCCAAGAGTCTGCTGGCACAAGAGCAAGTGTCCAGAGGTGGCCATGTTAGTGACAGCATGTAGCAGTCTGCTAGTGTAGCATCTTGGCTGGATCTCAGTTTGAGATTACATCGGATGATTTTGTGAGCTATGTCCTTCCAACATATGGAAGTAGGCTAGAACTGTTTCGAGTATATGTAATCCACTACCCAGATTGATACGATGCTTATTCTACCTGAGATGCATAAGATCCAGTCCTGATCCCACAGGAGTTTGGAGCCTAGCTTCTGCTTTGGATACTTTTTGGAACAAAGTGTGATGAAGAATTAAATACAGTCTGGATGAGGAGGGAGGCAAGCAACCATGAAAAGATTTAGGAACAGGTCAAGATGACATTAGAGAAACAGCAGGAAATTGAATAGCAAATTCTCCAAATGCCATCATCTGCAGCAACTCAGAGGACAAAACAGTCAGAAGGCTGATAAGGTCAGGGAAAGCCAACTACCCAAGATGATGTCATGAGAATGAAATGAGATCTCAGCTGGGCTTTAGTGGTTGGAAAAGTTTTGAGGATGCAGAATAAAAGCACTAGGAGGCTGCCTGTTCCCCTAGCAGTGCAGCATCATCCACACCTCTGGGGGGTGGGAAGCAGTGATCCCCAGAATCATCTCTTATGGCTCTGTAGTCTTTCTCATAGCATTTGTGCTCACAAAATATTTTTTAGGTCTCTCAATACTATTGTGAGGAAGAGGGAATAGAGATTTTCATTATTCCCTCTTTCCAGATGAGGAACTCGGGATTCAGACCATTCAGGTGCTTTGCCCAAGGTCACAGAGCTATAGAACCACAGTGTGAAAGGAAGCTTCTCCTGCTTCCCTATTTTATGTCTGAGCTCTTTCAACAGCATCCCAATGGATTGGGCTAAGCCAAAGCTCTGTGAGGAGCTACTCTAGTGTAGGAGTTCACTATTTCCTCTGTAAGCAGTTCAGACATTCAGAAAGTTCTTCCTCATATTGAGCTAAAGTGTGTGTCCTGTTAACCCACCAGCACCACAGAACTGATCCACAGCGGGGCCAAGACTAGATAAGTCTTGACTACACTAACTCTGAGACCTGGCCCTTTCCTTTGTTCCTCACTGAAAATTGCCCATGGTCTTGTCCCCTCCTTTGTTGTCCCTCCTTCTGCCTAGATGATGGGTAACAGCTAGCCCTTGCCAGGGGGAGATAAATGGGAAAGACCAGAAGTTGGTGGGGAAGGCATGGGGTGTGGAACAAGGTGACCAACAGGGCGGTCTGGCCTCTGGTTGGCTTCCTGGCCCTGAAAACAATTTGCTTGTCTGGCGTGCTAATTTGCTTTATGTCTTCCCTTATTAATCACATTGTTTTGCACAGGCCTGTAAGCTTCAAATGTGTTTGTTATGACTGCAATTATGTGTGACTGACCATGGACCCAGCAGTCTGGAAGCAAGATTTTCTCCCTCCTTTGCACTCCCAGATTCCAGGAGCCTGTCTTGTAGCCTGTTCCTTTTTGCAGGATGGCAGAGGGGAGTGGGCTTTCCAAAGACTTACCCAATGCCTTCACCTGTGAGGCCTAAGCCTTCTTCCCTGCAGGCAGACTGATGGAAGGCTTTAAGGAAGGCTCAAAAGGAGGGATGGAAGGAACCCCGTCCCTCTTCCAATATGTGTACCTGACCCCTCCCAGGAGTGCAGTGACAGACACAGAGGGGATGAAATGACCAAGCTTGAAAAACATGAGAAAGCAGCCTCGAAGCATACTTCCACTTGTCAGCAAAATGACGAGGGTTTGCCTGAGAAATGGAGTGCCTTCCAATTGCAAAGAACTTAATAGGAACCAGCCCAAGATCCTGTGATCCTACTGAGGACCCTGTTCCTTTGTAAAGTGCCAGATAGGATCTGTTATTTTGAAATATCAACTAAATGGAGGACATGGCATTTCACTCTTGAAAGCCCAGATGGTGTTCAGCATGCTCAGGGGAAGGTGCTTCATGTGTCCAACCCTCTTGACTCCTTCCTGGGTTTTTTTTTGCAAGGTGCCCACCAGGAATGTCCCAGTGCCAGGAACCAGGTCAGGTCCCCACCTGGGTCCCTTCACTGAGGCAGGCCACAAACACATCTGGTTCCCATTAGCCCCTCTGTTCCCCCACCCCCTCCACCACTTCCTTCCCATTCTCATTGGTGACAGGCTGCTGGAGGTGTCTTGACAAAAGCCTTGATGATGGACTCTCAGTATGTATTTCACCTCTGCTTGGTGTGCTGGTGTTTCTGGACCTTCTGGGGTCTTTCCAGAGTTGGTTAGTCTGTTGGCTCATCTGTCCGTCAATCAGCCTGTCCATCAACTGTCAGTCTCTATTAGCTGGCAGGACAGTGTCAGTCAATCAGACAGCCAGACAGTCCATTTGTCTGTCAACTAGCCATGGCCAGCTAGGCAATCAGCCAGTCAGTTGATCTGTTTGTCAATCCTTTGGTTATTTTAGGAGGGGCGATGTCCTGCGAACACAAACCACAGGAAAGACACATCCCACACCATGTGGAAGAGTGAGGAGCAGGGTCGCCGGTGTGCTGAGGAGACAGGCAGCAGTGTGGTGGACAGAATAGAATGAGAATTAGGCTCATTTGGGAAGGTTTCCTGGAAAAAGGCATTTGAAGGAGCCCAGAGAACCTTGACCGGACTGGGACTTTTTAGTCCCTTCCCTGATCCCAACTAAAGCAGCTCAGGGCATGACCCTGGGTTAAGGGGTTAAGGATTGGGAATTGACGATTTTGTGGTGGGTGGTGAGAGCTCTGCTCCCACCTGTGTCTCTGATTAGCTGGGGAATCTTGGACAGTTCTCTGAGCCATGACTGCTACACCATTGGGGGACAGGTGGGGGGCAGCAGCAGACCAGACAAGTCCTAAAGACCCTCCAGCTCTGACATGACCTTGTTCTTGCTCTGATTTATGCCTGGAAGGAGAGAGAGCTCTGTAATCCTGAGGTCTGGCTATGGCTGTAACCTGGGGCTTCTGGCTTGAGTCAGTTCTCTGAACACAGACCCTCCAACTGGAAGACACTAACCCTAATGGAAATATGGACAAACATGCAAACAGATGCATGGACAAAGATCCTTGACGGGGGCGATCCTCAGCTAAAGAACAAACTACAGGAGCTGATCTATCCTAGGGGAAGTTTAGTAGAGGCAGTTGTCCCTGAGTTAAGATGCTACGGAATGGATGAGCCACTTCCGGTAGTGCTAGAGGGGCAGGGTAGGCTGTTTGCGGGAAGGAAATGGATTTTCCAGAGGGTTTGGAAGGAGGAAGAAAGAGATTTGGCAGGGAGAATGGGAGAAGTGGTGGCAGGACTCAAGATCTTGCGCCTCCTTCCCAAGCCATCTCTTCTGCTCTCCTCTGAGCATAATCCTAAAATGTTGGTTGGAGCCAAGGCCAGCCCAGACCTCAAGGTCATGGGAAGGCAAATCTGAAAAGGCCTTCAGAAGCTATCTACTCGTCCACTGGGGTTAGTGAGACCCAGAGAGGGTAAGAGACTTGCCCTTAGAATACAGTGTAAAAGGCACAATAATAGATATATGGACAGAGTGTTATAGGTGCATGGAGGAGCAATCAACTGTCCGGAGGAGCTGTACAGGGGTGGCAGCAGTTGGCCTCAATCCAGAAGAATGAGTAGGAGAGTACCAGGTGTACAAGACAAAGGGATTCCAGACAGAGAGAACCACAATGTACACCGCCACAGAGGCAGCTCCTGCAAGTCACAGGAAATAGGAAATGTGCTCTGAAACAGCTGAAGTAAAGAGGGCTGGGGCAAAGGCTAAAATATTGGATTGGAATGAGATTCTGAGGTACCTTAAAGGCCAAACTTGGAAATTTGAGCTTTACCTTGTAAGTGTTGGGGAGCTATCAGTTTTTGAGCAGCAAGATGCTCAGATTATTATTATTTTTAAACAATAATACAGATTATATCAGGTTCCATGACTGGAATCCTTCTTGTATACAGGCTGGATTCAATCCTGGTTCCACACTTATTAGCTTGGTGACCTTGGGCATGTTATGCAACTTTTCAGTAGCTCAGTTTTATCATCTATAAAATGGAGTTAATAATAGCACCTTTCACTGGCCGGGCTCGGTGGCTCAGCCTGTAATCCCAGCGCTTTGGGAGGCCGAGGTGAGTGGATTGCCTGGGCTCGCGGGTTCGAGACCCACCTGGGCAACTTGACGAGACCTCATCTCTACAATAAATCAAAAAAT
>CAUYQG010117640.1:0-15606 GCA_963574415.1 Tarsius wallacei
ATCTTCCTAACCAGAGACGTGAAAGACCTTTACAATGAAAACTACAAAACACTGCTCAAAGAAATCAAAGATGACACAAACAAGTGGAAAAATATTCCATGCTCATGGATTGGAAGAATCAACATTGTGAAGATGTCCATCTTACCTAAGGCAATCTGCAGATTTAATGCAATACCCATCAAATTACCAGCAACATTCTTCTCAGAGCTAGAAAAAACAATTCAGGAATTCATGTGGAAACACAAACAACCAAGATAGCCAGAACAATCCTCAGCAAAAAAAAACAAAGCAGGAGGTATCACACTACCAGACTTCAAACTTTACTATAAAGCTACAATAATCAAAACAGCCTGGTATTTGTACAAGAACAGGCATATAGACAGACCCATGGAATAGAATTTAGGTTCCAGAAGCAAAACCTCAATTTCTCAACAAACTCATCTTCGACAAAGCCTCCACCACCCACCACTGGGGAGAGGAGAACCTACTCAGTAAATGGTGCTGGGAAAACTGGCAGACCACATGAAGAAGATTCAGACAAGATCCCTATCTAACCCCAAACACAAAAATTAACTCTAAATGGATCAGAGACCTAAATGTAAAACCTCAAACCATAAGAACCTTAGAAAATGCAGGACACACCATTATGGAAATTGGAACTGGCACCCAATTTCTGAACAAAACCGAAAGCCATAGGCCATAAGAGATAAGATAGACAAGTGGAACCTCATAAACTGACAAGCTTCTGCAAAGCCAAAGAAACCATCAAGAGAGCAGGGAGACAGCCCACAGACTGGGAAAAAGTATTTGCCAACTCCATGTCTGACAAAGGCCTAACATCTTGCATCTATAAGGAACTCAAGCCTGCTGAAAAGAAAAAAGCAAACAACCCCATTATAAAGTGGGCAAAAGATATGAACAGACATTTCTCAAAGGAAGACATCTGAGCTGTCAACAGACACATGAAGAAATGTTCTACCTCACTAATCATCAGGGAGATGCAAATTAAAACTACACTGAGATACCACCTACCTCCAGTCAGAATGGCAATTATCAATAACTCAAAAAATAACAGATGCTGGAGAGGATGTGGTGAAAAGGGCACACCTCTTCACTGTAGGTGGAAGTGTAAACTAGTGCAACCTCTGTGGAAAGCAGTGTGGTGATTCCTACAAGCTTTAAATATCGACCTCCCATATGATCCCACAATACCCCTACTGGGAATATACCCTGAAGAACTCAAATCACTCTATAAAAAAGACACCTACACACGAATGTTTATCGCAGCATTGTTCACAATAGCAAGAACCTGGAACCAACCAAGCTGTCCATCAAAAGAGAACTGGATTTAAAAAAATGTGGTATATATACACGATGGAGTACTATGCAGCCATAAAAAAGAACAAAATCATGAATTTTGCAGCAAGCTGAATGGAACTAGAGTCTATAATACTGAGTGATCTCTCACAGAAACAAAGATCTGAGTATCACATGTTCTCACTCCTATAGTGGACCTTGAACATCTATCATAATACTATAAGAAAAGGACTGACAGTGGTGGGAAACTATGGAGGGGGTAAGGAGGGGAAGGGAGGTGGGACTAACAGTAGTGAATATCTGTCTGGGGATGCGGAGACACCCCTTATCAACAAGGGTGCCTGAACGATGCATGTTTGTATACCTAACCCTTAACTGTAACCCACAATTTTAAAATAAAAAATGTTTTTAAAAAATGAAGAAAGAAGAAAAAATAACACCATCAAAATAAAAAAATAAATATGACTATCCCCAAAGAAATAAAGAAATATAAATTATATGACAAACATTTTTAAATAATCTTTTTTAAGAAGCTCAGTGAACTACAATAAAATATAAATGGAGAACTCAATAAAATCAGAAAAACAATTTATGAACGTAATAAAAAGTTAAATTAAAAGATAGAAACTATGAACAAGAGCAAAACAGAATTCTGGAGCTGAAGAATACAATGACCAACAGAAAATTCAGTAGAGAATTTTAACATAAGATTTGATTGAGCAACTGAAAGAATCAGCTAACTTGAAAAATGATCATTTAAAAGAAATATATTTTTACAACAGAAAAAAGAATAGAAAACTTACATGGTTAAAATATACAATGAGGAAAAACATAATCCCTTCAATAAATTATGTTGTGAAAATTGAATCTCCAAATGCAAAAGACAAAATTTAGACTCTCATCTTGCACTAGTCACAAAAATCAACTTAAAATTGATGAAAGACTTAAACATAAGATCTGAAATTATAAAACTACTAAAAGAAAACACAGAAAAAGGTCCTTGAGATTGGTCTTGGCAAAAATTTTTGGATATGATGGCACAACACAAGCAGCACAAGTAAAAATAAACAAGGAAAACTACATCAACATAAAAAGCCACACTGAAAAAAAAAATTTTTTAAATGAAAAGGCAGCCTATAAAATGAAAAAAAAATGTGCAAACCATACATCCAATAAGTGCTTATTATATAAATTATATTAAAATCTCATTCAGCTGGGCTCGGTGTCTCAGCCTGTAATCCCACGCCTTTGGGAGGCTGAGGTGAGTGGATTGCCTGAGCCCGTGGGTTTGAGACCTGCCTGGGCAACTTGGTGAGACCTCATCTCTACAATAAAATCAAAAACTAGCCGGACGTGGTAGCGCACGCCTGTAGTTCCAGCTACTGGAAGGCTGAGGCAGAAGGATCGCCAGAGTCCAGCAGGTCAAGGCTGCGGTGGCCGAGAGCGGCCACTGCACTCCAGTCCGGGCGACAGAGTGAGACTCCAACTCAAAAAAAAAAAAAATCTCATTCAACTCCGTAGCTAAAAACCAAATAACTTGATTTTAAAATGGGCCAAGGACATGAATAAACATTTTCCAAAAGAAGATGTGCAAATAGCCAGTAGGTATATGGGAAGGTGCTCAACATTGTCAATCATTAGAAAAATGCATATTAGGACGGGCTTGGAGTCTCCACCTGTCATCCCAGCCCTTTGAGAGGCTGAGGCGAGTGGATCGCCTGAGCCAGTGAGTTCGAGACCAGCCCGGGCAACTTGGCGAGGCCTCGTCTCTACAATAAATCAAAAAATTAGCTGGACATGGTGGCGCGCATCTGTAGTTCTGGCTCCTTGGAAGGCTGAGGTGGAAGGACCACCTGAGCCCAGCAGGTTGACGCTGGGGTGGCCATGGGCATGCCACTGCACTCCAGGCTGGGCGATGGAGTGGGACTCCAACTTAAAAAAAAGAACGAAAAATGCATATTAAAACCACAGTGTAAGACCACTCATATAAGAATGGCTATCATTTTATTTGAAGCAAAAAAATGGCAAGTATTGTGAATAGTATGTAAAAAGGGAGCCCTCAGCACTGTTGGTAGAAATGTAGATTGGTACAGTCACTATAGAAAATAGACTTGAGGCTTTTCAAAAAATTAAACTATAAGACACAGCATTTTCATTTCTGGATACTTATTCCAAGTTATTGAATTCAAGGTATTTAAAAGATATAATTGCATCATTATTCACAATAGCCAAGATATAAAAACTGGAGTAATGTTAATTGATAAATGGGAAAAAGGGATAAAGAAAATAGGATATATACATATAATGAAATATAATTCAGCCTTTATAAAAAAGAAATCATTTTATTTGCAACAATATGATTAGACCCAAATGTCACTATGCTAAATGAAATAAGCCTGACACCATAAATGACTCATGATATCAGATAAACTGAAGACAGCAAATATAAAACACTTGCTGGGCACAGTGGCTCACACCTGTAATCCCAGCATTTTGGGAGACTGAGGCGAGAGAATTGCCTGAGTCCAGGGGTTTGACAACTTGGCAAGACCTCGTCTGTACAATAAATCAAAAAGTTAGCAACTCAAGGCTGTGGTGGCCATGATCATGCCACTACATTCCAGCCTGGGCAACAAAGTGAGACTGCAATGCAAAAAATAAAAATAATAAATAAAAAGAAAGAAAAAATATAAAACTCAAAAAATCAGAAAATATTTTACATACCAAAGTAGAGAAATGGAGGCTGTCATTAAGATTTTAAGTGACCATTTTCAACAATTAAAAAAAAGGCTGTGTTTTCTAAGCAGAACAAAAGTAAACAAGCATTTCTGAAAATAAAAACCTACAAATATATGTTCTTCTAAAAAATTATCATACAAATCTAAAATAAATGTTTAGAAAGATATATTGACTTAAAAATAAATGCATTTGCCAAATGTTTTATTTATAGCGATAGCTTTACTTTACATAAGATTCTTCTTATTGGAGCTTTGCATTTTCATGTCTAGACATAAATAAAATGAACTCATTACAGTTTCTCTGTTTGCAATTCACTAAAGTAGGTTGAAAGTAGAATCCTTCTAAATTTATATGATGCTATGAAGTAAAGGATGAACCTTTTTCTTTTCTTTTTTTTTTTTTTTGAGTTAAAGTCTCATTCTGTCGCCCAGGCTGGAGGGCAGTAGCACATTCACAGCCACTACAGCCACTGCAGCCTCGACCTGCTGGGCTCAGACGATCCTTCCGCCTCAGGCTTCCAAGTAGCTGGAACTACAGATGCGCACTACCATGCCTGGTTTATTTATTTTTTTAATTTATTGTAGAGACGAGGTCTCACCAAATTGCCCAGGCTAGTCTCGAACCCCTGAGTTTAGGCAATCCTCTCACCTCAACCTCCCAAAGTGTTGGGATTACCGTTGCTTAAGCCACCGTGCCCGACCTAAAGGATGAATTTTTTTTTTTTTGAGTTGGAGTCTCACTCTGTCACCCAGACTGGAGTGCAGTGGCCGCTCCCAGCCACTGCAGCCTCGACCTGCTGGGCTCCGCCTCAGCCTTCCAAGTAGCTGGAACTACAGGCGTGCGCTACCACGCCTGGCTAATTTTTTGATTTATTGTAGAGATGAGGTCTTGCTTGCCCAGGCGGGTCTCGAACCCGCGGACTCAGGCAATCCACTTTTTTTTTTTTTTTTTTTTTTTTTTAGAGATGAGGTCTCACCACCAAGTTGCCCGGGCTGGTCTCAAAGCCATGGGCTCAGGCAATCCTCTCACCTCGGCCTCCCTAAGTACTGGGATTATAGGCGTGAGCCACTGTATCTGGCCAAGGATGAACTTTACATCACATTTAATGTGACAGATAATTTTCTGTTTTTTCCTTTTTTCATTTTATCTTAAAGATGTGGGATACAAGTCAGGATTAGGTACATAAGTGGTCCATGTACAAGTGAAGTTCTTTGACAAATAATTTTCTAATTAACCAACATGGATTTTTTTAAATTTTTTATTTTAAAATTGTGGGGTACAGTTAAGGGTTAGGTTTACAAATATGCATCGTTCAGGCACCCTTGTTGATAAGTGAGGTTGAACATTTCTTCATGTGTCTGTTGGCTGCTTGGATGTCTTCCTTTGAGAAGTGTCTGCTCATATTTTTTGCCCACTTTATAATGGGGTTGTTTGTTTTTTTCGTTTCAGCACATTTGAGTTCCTTGTAGATCCAAGATGTTAGGCCTTTGTCAGACCTGGAGTTGGCAAACACATTTTCCCAGTCTGTGGGCTGTTTCCCTGCTCTCTCGATGGTTTCTTTGGCTTTGCAGAAGCTTGTCAGTTTAATGAGGTCCCACGTGTCTATCTTATCTCTCATGGCCTGTGCGCTTTGGGTTTTGTTCAGAAATTGGATGCCAGTTCCAATTTCCATAATGATATACCCTGCATTTTCTAATGTTCTTATGGTTTGAGGTTTTTTTCATTTAGGTCTCTGATCCATTTAGAGTTAATTTTTGTGTATGGGGTTAGATAGGGATCTTGTTTGAGTCTTCTGCATGTGGTCAGCCAGTTTTCCCAGCACCATTTACTAAATAGGTTCTCCTTTCCCCAGTGGTAGGTGGTGGAGGCTTTGTCAAAGATGAGTTGGTTGCGAAATTGAGGTTTTGCTTCTGGAATCTCAATTCCATTAGTCTATATGCCTGTTCCTGTACCAATAATTTAAATTAGGATTTATCAAAACAAGAACAATTTACTTTATGATAATATTTCACTTGTTTAATAATGAGCAAGCTTTTAAAATTACAATGAGATTTGACTGCTATTAAAGTTTGGGAACTACTAGAATCTTGGTAAAGTCTATATTAGTTAAAAGAAATAGATGCCTTAGAAAATCCATACATTTTCTGGAAGGTTGTATTATAACCAATAACAGTTTGTCCCAAATGTTAAGCAGGACTGGAATAAAAGTGGAAGGAAGAGTGAGAAAATACCGTGAATTCCATGTGGTTTGTGCACAAAAACCTGTTCAATAGTTTCTGTGGGAAAAAAATGGCTTATGACAACAACCAGAAAAAAACAGCAAATATGTAGTAGAAATTGATCAAAAAATTTAAAAAGACAAAGAGCGAAACAACTTATGAATTATGAATAAATTATACAAAGAAACTGAAATTATACTAAACTAAATCAGTTGAGCAGAACTAAGAATAACAAAATTATGAAAATTAATGAAGAGAAGAAAATATCTTCAAATCACAGGCCAGCTATGATTTGAAGATTCTGTGTACCCTTTAAGAACTGCTATTAATAACTTTTTAAAAGGCCTTTCCTCTTTTATCAAAGTGATTTTTATGAATGCACAATTAGAAATGAAATGAGGTACTTTAAGAAGTAACTTCCTGGTACAGTGACAGGAAAACCTTCAACCCACAGATCTTATGGCTAAGATGTAGCAATCAGAACAGACAGGAGAGTTCACTGTGTCAAGAATGAATAGAAGAGAGATTTAGAAAGCTTGATCTTGAGATTCCAGTGAATCTGGAGCAGGTGAGCAGATCTGGGGACTATCAAAGCATATTTAAATCTGACTACGTGTTAGAGTTGCATTAGATCTTAACATACATGTAGTCTCTAATTGTTTCTGCTCCCTACCCCTTGAAAATGCAGTCATTTTTCAGCAAAAGGATTTCCATGTCTCTAGATAGATGATACAGCTTATCTTCTTTATCCAATTCAAGAAATTTTCTATGAACAAAAGTGCATTAGTGTAATAAGTGGTCCTGACCCCCAGAACCCATATAAAGGAAAATGAAGGTGTATTCTTGCATTCATTACAGAAAGCTTTCAGGGACATACTGTCATTGTCAATCTTCACATGACATGCTTCTACTACAGATCTTTGTAAATGTCCTAAGTGACAGTTGCCACTAGAACACAGGTATATAAGCATGAGAGCTGAAAATATTCTTAACCCTCTCAGAAGGAGGAGAGCAAAGACTGTAGGTTTAGCATATTCATTCAGGGAGAGTGCTTCAGATGAGGCTGTGACAGAGAAAGATAACAAGAGACATCAGGCAGCCCTAGGACAAAATATTGGAGTAATCTGTGTCTCAGGAACCCTAGGAAAAATATCCCACTTCAAGGTTTTGTGTGTGTGTGTGTGTGTATGTATTCGATTTTGACCCTAGGGGAAAAAGAGAATTGTGAATTGTATGTCCACATCATAATTTATATGGCAAATATTCTATTTCTCTAAGAATATTGCTTTCTACCTAAAAAGAAAGTCTATTTACCAAATGCCATTTTTTTCTGGGACACGATCTGTCATGGTCAAAGTCTGAGAAATTGTGGGAAAGGGGTCATCTTATTGCTGAGATAAAGTTTGGGACACCATGCGGTCATCTCCTTGCCAAGTGGTAATTATTATTTCAGCTGTAAGTACAGTGATGGTGTTTTCATGGGGATTTGAGATGATCTCAGAAAAACAGTTGTGAAATGTTCAATTTACTGTGTCGTGATCAATTGGGAGGGAAAAACAGGCCAAAAGAGACAGATACAGAGAGCATTAGAAAGAAAAACAAACTGGGAAAAACATTTGAGATGCCTGGAGAAACCAGGTGGAAATGCCATGTCAGCTGAGAACCCTGAAGACTAAGAGGTGAAAGCAGAAAGGAGAAAATAAGGTTGGCTGTGTTTCTTGCTAACTTTAGTGGTTTGCCTACAAAACAGTATTATTTTTTTGACCCTGTGAACTTTGTACAAATAGCAGTCTTTAAAAAAGGGAAGAAAAGATTCAAGTAGAAACAAATTACCCAAGTGTTAGAAATAAGCTTGAAAAGAGTGAAGAGTGTTTCCATAGGAAAATATGAGTCATCTGATGTCTGGCAAGCATAGTACTTGATGTGCGAGACATCTTAGAAAAAAGACAGGAAGACTTCCAAAGAACCTGCCTTTATTGAGTTAATATTATAGTGAAGAAAGATGGGCATTTGATAACAAGAAGTAATATATAAGGAATGATATAGTTATAAGATAATGACTATTGTAAGAAGCAAAAGACCTAGTGCTCTCCCCTGAGTAAGAAGAAATTCTGCCAGCAGACTGCCTTTTCACTGGAACTGGAACTTTTTCCTGAGTCTCCAGGCTGCCTGCCTATCCTACAGATTTTGAACTCACCATGCCCTCCAATCACAGCAACCACTGATAAATTACATACATAGATAGATAGATAGATAGATAGATAGATAGATAGATAGATAGATAGATAGATAGAGATGGAAGATGGATAGGGTGGATAGATGATAGATAGTAGATAGATGATAGATAGATGAAGATGATAGATGATAGATAGATTGATTGATAGATAGATGATAGGATGGAAGATGGGTAGATGTAGATAGATGATAAATAGATGATAGAGAGAAATATATACACACCTATGATTAGTTATGTTTCTCTAGAAAACACTTACAAATACATATATTTTTATTTCTGTTAGTGGTACCAATAGTTTTTGGTTACATGGATGCATTATACAGTAATGAGGAAGTCTGGGATTTAAGTTTACTCATTACCCCTAGTAGTGCACAATCAAGATAGGTGATTTTTTTATATTCCTCCTTCTGACCTCCCCATTCTGAGCCTCCAATGTCTATTATACTATTCTAGATGCCTTTGCAGACAGACTCATAGCTTGGTTCCCACTTATAAGTGAGAACATGCAGTATTTGGCTTTTTATTCCTGCATGACTGACTTAACTTAGGATAATAGTCTTCAATTTCATCCAACTTGCTGCAAAAGATGAGGCTGTGTGCATGGCATGTCTAAATAGTATTCCATGGTATGAATATAGCACATCTTTATCCTCTGATCAATTGGCAGACATTTAGGTTGATTTCACATCTTTGCAATCATAAATTGTGCTGTGATAAACATGTGAGTGCAGGGTTTTTATAATAACCTCTTTTCTTTTAGGTAGATAATAAGTAGTAAGATGACTGGATCAAATGGTAGATCTACTTTTGGTTCTCTGAGAAATTTCCATACTGATTTCCATAAAGATTGCACTAAATTTATATTCCCATCAACAGTGTATAAGTGTTCCCTTTTCACATCTGCACCAATATCCATTGTGTTTGTCTTTTTTTTTTGAGTTGGAGTCTCACTCTGCCACTCAGACTGTAGTGCAGTGCCATGCTCACAGCCGCTGCAACCTCGACCTGTTGGGCTCAGGCAAGCCTTCTGCCTCAGCCTTCCAAGTAGCTGGAACTACAGGTTCGTGCTACCATGCCTGGCTAATTTTTTGATTTATTATAGAGACGAAGTCTCACCAAGTTGTCCAGGCTTGTTTCAAACCCCTGAGCTCACCCAATCCTCTTGCCTCTGCCTCCCAAAGTGCTGGGATTACAAGCTTGAGCCACCATGTTCAGTGTGTTTTGACTTTTTAATAATGACCACTCTGACTAGAGTAAGGTGGTAATTCATCATGGTTTTAATTTGCATTTCGCTGATGATTCATGAGGTGTAGCATGTTGTGAAGGTGTGACAGTTAAGTTCATGAGCTTGCCACCAGGTGCTTATGTTGGTAACACTGTACAAATAACTCGGTGAAGTTTCATAACCTTGGCATATCAGCGTCTCACAACAGTGTTCATGTCGACATGGCGGTGTCTTGCTGAGCAGCATTCATTATTGTTGTTGCATGTTTTTGTGTGCCATTGCTAGAATGTCAGAGTTTGAATTACAGCAGTGAACAAACATTAAATTTATTGTTAAACTAGGCAAGAATGGGAGTGAAATCAGGGACATTCTATTTCAAGTCTATAAGGCTAATGCCATAAAGAAAAGAGGAGTTTAAAAATGGATTAAATCTTTTTTCTGAGGGGAGAGAAAACATCATTGATGAAGAGGGGTAAAGATGGCCAGTGATGAGCAGAACAGACAAAAACGTGGCAAAAATTTCTGAGTCCAAACAATGTTACTAATCTTTTTTTATATCAAAGGGATTGTTCATTATGAATTTGTACCAACTGAACCATCAACCAAGTTTACTACTTGGAAGTGCTGAAAAGGCTGCATGAAAAAGTTAGATGGACACAACCCAAACTTCTTGCCAACAACTCATGGCTCTTGCATCACAACAATGCACCAGCTCACACAGCACTGTATATGAGAGAGTTTTTAGTCAGTAAACAGATAACTGTATTGAAAGACCTCCTTACTCACCTGATCAGCCCCCCAGTGACTTTTTTCTTTACCCAAACATAAAGGAAATATTGAAAGAAAGATATTTTGGTGACATTGAAGACATCAAGGATAATATGACGGCAGCTCTGATGGCCATTCCAGAAGAAGAGTTCCAAAATTGCTTTGTGAGGTGGACTAGGCACTGGTATCGGTACGTAACTTTCCAAGGGGAGTACTTTGAAGGTGACTATAGTGATGTTCAGCAATCAGGTATGTAGCACTTTTTCTAGGATGAGTTTGTTAACTTAATTGTTGGACCTCCTATATGTTTGTTGTCCATTTGTATACCTTCTCTTGAGAGAAGGCTATTCATGTAATTTGCCCACTTTTTAATGGGAATACTTGTTTTTTTCTTGCTGATTTGTTTAAATTTTTCTCTCTCACTAAGAACCGGTTGTCCACCCTTTGCAAAAGAGCACATTTACCCCACCAGTCTGCCTTGGGGTCTAAGTCAAACAAACATGATTTTACTAGAAAAAGCATTGGAATAGTATCTTTAAAACAATCAAAGAGAAGAGAGAGAGAGAGATGTGGAGACAGATACATAAAGAGAGAGAGAGAGAAAGAGAGAGACCCACATAAATAGCAGAAAAAAATTAGTCATAATGTAACAGAATAAGGCAAAGATAAAGAGTATGGTGTTAGGAAGGTGATCCCTAGAAGAAATTAAACTTGAAAACAAATAGAAAAGTAAAGCTTAGTACACATTAAAATTGTGGAGTTTGGCAGAGTACCCACTCCCTCTGACAGGACAGAAGGCTCCCAGCACAGTGAGCTTCAGCCCGTCCCAGGGTTCAGAACACGAAATCAGGAGCCCCACGTGGGTCTGCAGTCCTGCCCCTTAATCTTGCTGAACTTGGACAGGTTGTCTCATGCCTCAGTCCCTAGCTTCTCCAAGAAAAAATGGGAAGAATAATGGGGCATGCTCTTAAAGGGTTTGTACAAGGACTTAATATGTCAGCATTTGCATATGAAAATAATATTTTTAAGATATTATTTTCATGTACATTAAACACAAGGAGGGGCCCCAAAAGACTGGAATTTTTAAAAATATTATTTTTATACTAAAGATGTGGAGTAGAGTTCAGAGTTAGGTGCATAAATGGTCATCATACAGGTAAAGTTTGGGTACCCTTGTTGATGTTATGTGCTCCCCGCTCCCTTCCCTGGCAGTGTCCCACTACTGCCAATCCTTTTGTTATAGTACTAGGATAAACGTTTATTACAATTGTGAGTTTATTATTACATGCTTGAAACTTCACCTTCACGTCACTTTCCGTTTGATGTAATACATCTATTGAGACTTTTTTTTCTACTGCTCCAAACAGTTTTTGAACTGTTCACAGCCACCCCACTGTCAACCTGCTGGGCTCCAGTGATCCTTCTGCCCCAGCCTTCCAAGTAGCCAGAACTATAGGTGCATGCCCAACTAATTTTTGATTTATTGTAGAGACAAGGTCTTGCCAAGTTTCCCGGGCTGGTCTCAAAACCACAGACTCAGGCAGTCCACTCGCCTTGGCCTCCCAAAGTGCTGGAATGACAGGCTGAGTCACTGAGCCCCGCCAGAATATGTGATTTTTTATGCCTTTTAGTGACTCTGCTGTTTTTTGTTTCACCTCTTTCACATTGGCAAAACATTTCCCTTTGAGGACTTCTTTCAACTGAGGAAACAACAACAACAACAACAAGAGTTGTTTGGGGTGAGATCAGGTGAATAGGAAGGGTGGGGCACAGTGGTCATGCTGTTTTTGGTCAAAAGCTGATGGACACTCAGCATGGTGCAGGCAGCTGTGTTTGTTCATAAATCACCTATTAGCAAATGGGCAAATACATTGAAAAAAATCTAAAAAAAAAAAATTCACTGAAGCAAAATGCAGCCTCTCACAACAACGTTAGCTGGCTCACTGATGCTGTTGGGTTCCTATAACACTTACTTAGTGGGGGAAGTCTTTACTGCAAGAGGCTCACCCACCAAAAGGTAATTCTGGGTTTTTTTATCCTTCATATATAAGTGTGTATGTATGTCTATTAAAACAACCAAAGGGAAAAGAGAAAGAGATGTGGAGACAGATACAGAGAGAGAGAGAAACCCACATGAATAACAGAAAAAAATAATCATGATGTAACAGAAGAAGGCAAAGGTAAAGACTATGGTGTTAGGAAGGTGATCCCTAGAAGAAATTAAACTTGAGAACAAATAGAAAAGTAAAGCTCAGTAAATAATGTATAAATAATATATATGCTCTCCTTGTAATAGGTATGCAGTTTCTTCTCTGTTTTTTGTTTGTTTTCTTGTGGGTTTTTTCTATTCTTCTACTTAAATTGACAGGTAATAACTGGATGTATTTATGGAGTATGCAGGGTGATGTTTTGATATTTGTTCATATGTACAGTTCTGCCCTGGCTGGCTCTTACCAGAAGATATGTCTATGTGAGTCTCCGTGTCAGGCTTGTTGATGTTTTAAGACAACACAAATTAACCCTAATGAGACATTCTCTCTCCCTAATAGTTCAAAGGATAACTTCTGCTCTAATCTGCATGGAGAGAGCCCATCTGATCCCACAAGTGAGGTGAAGATGTAGATAATGTGTCCCGCAACGGTGACCGGGGTTCCCTTTTGGAGTGTGAATGTGTGTGTGCCTGTGTACATGTGAGAGGGCATGCTAGTATATGTGAGAGCATGCCTATGTGTGTGTGTGCAGGTGTGGGTAGGCGGGGTCAGTTCTGCCTTCACCCAGCCTCACCTCCTCCCACTCGCCTCCCTCATCCATCCCTGACTCACACACGCTCCTTCAGAAAACTCTGAACCCAACACTGAATCCTCTGATGGACAAGCCCAGGGGACCTAACGTGCAACCTGGATAGTTATGGCTGCCTAATTCGTTCAATTGTGGCCCTCACTGCACAATGTGCCATAAATGTACAACAAATCATCCCATTGTGCACCTTGAATATATATGATCTTGGCCAACTAAATTTTTAAAAGAAAACACTGACACCTCTTTTGTAGTTCTTGTTCCCCCCACTCGACTTTGAGCAACTGTGAAGGCAGAGGTGGGCATCTTGGACCTGAGCACCCAGGACCCGGAGCAGGGATGCTGAATGTTAGGTTGTTAAAACTGTTTATGAATGCACAAAGTAAAGCATGGTCCAAAGAACAGGGCTCAGCTCTCAGCTGCACAGGAATACCGCAGACTCGAGATCAGCAGCTGAACTCCGGGAAGATCCTCATGGTCAGTTGACCAGATAATTATGAGAGTGTCTCACGGGCAGATGAGGATTTACAAAAGACATGAGAACCAGCTGGGGAACTGCAGCACTTCATGAAATCAGCCAGGTGGCTGTAGCTGGGCCTCTGGAAACAGTGACTGTAGCTGGGCCTCTGGAAACAGTCAGGTGACTGTAGCTGGGCCTCTGGAAACAGCCAGGTGACTGTAGCTGGGCCTCTGGAAAGAGCCAGGCAACTGTAGTTGGACCTCTGAAAACAACCAGGTAGTCCAGAGGTAGCTGGGTCCCACCTCTGGAAACCACCAGATAACTATAGCTGGGTCTCTAAAAACAGCCAGGTGACTATAGCTGGGTCTCTGGAAACCACCAGGACTGTACCTGGGTCTCTAGAAACCACTGTAGCAGGGTCTCTGGAAATAGCCAGGTAGCTGCAGATGGGTCTCTGGAAACCACCAGATGACTGCAGCTGAATCCCTAGAAATAGCTAGGTGGCTGTAATTTGGTGTCTAGAAACAGTCAGGTAGCTGTAGCTGGGTCTCTGGAAGCAACTGCAATACAGTCAGTCCAAGGAGTTGATTAACAGTGGAAAAAGTCACCTGGTTTATGGACCTTCTAGATTCTGATTACAGACCAGCTGGGCACCAGCTGTTGTCTCCAGGAGAGCTGACTTGCTGGCTTCCCAGACCAGAACAATTTCAAGGGAAAACCTTCAGAGGGTTGCTTCAGGCTCTTTCAGTAGTAGTTTCCTGTGTCCTCAGGTACAGGGCCCGGGTGGGGTCAGTGTCTGGCTAGGGCCGCGTATGTGCTAGACTCCACCATAGGCTCCATGGACTGTGGGGACACAGCATGGGCTATCCTCTTCGTGAGGGCCCAGTGGTCCAGCTGTGCATATGTCACCTCCTGGGGGTCCCCTGCAGCAGGGACCTGGAAGAGAAAGACCCAGGGTAAGTGCCTGGCACAGGGTGTGAGTAGGGGACTGTGGGAGTAGAGGATGTGGTAGCCACCTCAAGGGCCCCCAAGGGTACCCCTTCCTGAAGTAGTATCATCGTGTGGTCCCCTCCCACACGGTGTCAGGGTTGGTCCTTGTGACCAACAGAATAAGGCCGAAGTGAAGACACATGGCTCCCAGGGTGAGGCCACAAAGGACCCTGTGGCTTCTGCCCTTCCCTCTCTTGAAGCCCTCCCTCTAGAGGAGGCTGGCACCCGTGGAGAGGCCCACATGGTATGGAGCTGAGGCCTCCTGCCCACAGCAGTGGGGGTTGGCCACCCTGAAAGTGGATTGTCCACCCCAGGGAAGCCTTCAGACAGATGCGGCCCTGGTCGACACTTTGACAGCAGCTTCAGGAGGGACTATGAGCCAGAATCCTCCAGTTATGCCACCCTTGAATTCTGATACAAGAAACTAAGATGATTTTCTAAGCTGCTAACTTTGGGGTACTTTTTTACACAGCAAGCAATAACTGGTACAAAGACTGACCGAGGTGTCCGTCTCTCTGTCCTTCTCAGAAAGTTCATCGACGGAGGCCTCAACTAGGGGAGAAGACACATGGTCAGTTCTCTAAGGTAGACTTCACAAGGCAAATCTGCCTAAAACCTAACAGATTCACATCCTGCACCCAAGCTACTCCCTCCTAGAAATTTCCCAGGCATTTGAAAGACTGAGGTGGAATAATCATCTCAGCCCAGCATGTCGAGGTGGCCATGAGTGTGCTCCTGCACTCCAGTCTGGGCGACAGAATGAGACTCCAACACAAAAGAAAGGAAAGAAAGAAAGGAAGGAAGGAAGGAAGGAAGGAAGGAAGGAAGGAAGGAAAGAAGGAAGGAAAGAAAGAAA
>CAUYQG010117641.1:0-11995 GCA_963574415.1 Tarsius wallacei
CGGTGGCCGGGAGCGGCCACTGCACTCCAGTCTGGGCGACAGAGTGAGACTCCGACTCAAAAAAAAAAAAAGAAAAAGAAACTTGTGCTGTCGGTGACTGAACCCTGCCACCAATGGTTTCAGAGTTCAAAATTCAGAAAACAGAGAGGCTCCAAGAATTCTCCACCCTAGGAGCTTGGGCCTTTGTCTTTTTTTACTCTCCTATATCCTATACCATCCTCTTGCCCTTCCCCAACACCTCAGCCAGTGGGTTGGATGAGCAAGCTGATATTTGTAACTTCATAACTGGAAAAGAAAGGTCTTTTGTCTAATTTCAGGAGTTAGCACTTCTAAAAAAGAATTATCTTCCTGTGTATACTTGCCAATAAAAGACTTTCCCGCTGGGCTCAGTGGCTCAGCCTGTAATCCCGCGCCTTGGGAGGCTGAGGTGAGTGGATTGCCTGAGCCCAGCGGGTTCGAGACCCGCCTGGGCAACTTGGTGAGCCCTCATCTCTACAATAATCAAAAATTAGCCGGGCGTGATAGCGCGCTTGTAGTTCCAGCTCCTTGGAAGGCTGAGGCGGAAGGATGGCCGGAGCCCAGCAGGTCGAGGCTGCGGTGGCCGGGAGTGGCCACTGCCCTCCAGTCTGGCCGACGGAGTGAGACGCTGACTCAAAACAAAAACAATTGCCTGAGCCCGCGGGTTCGAGACCCGCCTTGGCAACTTGGCGAGACCTCATATGTACAACAAATCAAAAATCAGCCGGGCGTGGTAGCGCGCGCTTGTAGTTCCAGCTACTTGGAAGGCTGAGGCAGAAGGATCGCCGTACCCAGCAGGTCGAGGCGAGAGTGAAACTCCAACTCAAAAAAACAAACAAAGAAAACAACAACAACAAAAACAAACAAACAAACAAACAAAAACAAAAAAATCCACTTATTTCCCTTCCTCTCCCCTGGGATGGGTGTGCAAACTATACAACTTGGAAAGGTTTTTAAGCACTCGGGCTGCTGCAGGGCACAGAAACTATTCTGGCTCTTCAAAGGACATCTTCTCAAGCCACCTCTCAGGTATCATGGCAAGTAGACCTTCCCTTCCCACTTAAAACCCAGTCAGGCCGGGCTCGGTGGCTCAGCCTATAATCCCGTGCCTTTGGGAGGCTGAGGTGAGTGGATTGCCTGAGCCCGCGGGTTCGAGACCCGCCTGGGCAGGCGAAACCTCATCTCTACAATAAATCAAAAAATTAGCCGGGCGTGGTAGCGTGCGCCTGTAGTTCCAGCTACTCGGAAGGCTGAGGCTGAAGGATCGCCGGAGCCCAGCAGGTCGAGGCTGCGGTGGCCGGGAGCGGCCACTGCACTCCAGTCTGGGCGACAGAGTGAGACGCCAACTCAAAAAAAAAAGTATATGAGTTATAAAATATAAGAAGATAGTGACTTAAGCCTACTACATCACTTATAAATAGTTCATTGCCAAAGTCACTAAAGATACATTGGTTCCACTTCCTTGTAAGTCGGTTTCTTTCCTATCCTGGATTTTGTGTTTATCATTCTATTACCTAACTTTAGAATTTTGTTATACATGTACATATCTTTAGACAATACATATAATATATGTATATTTCTCTAAAAGGTTTTTATATTTACTATATTATTAGGAGTACATTTCTTATATTTTTGTTATAATTGATCAATTGATTTATTTGCTGTTAGTTGTATTAGTTGCTGAGTGAAGGTCTAAGGGCCAACAATTTCCTTTATCTCCTTTAATAGTCCAGCATTGAAATCTGGAGAGAAAGGTAATTCACTAACCTCATTGCACCTGCAATGAATAGTCAAAAAGCCAATTTAATTTTTATATACAAATTAAAGATACTCCTAAAAGTCTTATTTTTTGATATCAAAATTTAGGATTTGAATGGCCTGGTTATAATTACAGACATGTTTTTCCAGCATACTGATGAATGATGAAAGATTCAAAAGGTAGTCCATTGAATTCAGATTTGTCTAGTCTATTTTAAATTAGAAAATTCTGAGGCAGTAATTTCGAGTAACAAAGCAAAAATTGTTTTATAGTTCCAATCTCCTACTTTATTTAATTAAAACTATTTTTAAAAATAACAATTGGAAATAAACTGCTCTGGTTAGCAGAATGCTAGAACTTTCATATTTCATTGAATATGCTTTTGAAAGAAGCTATTTTATAAAAAATTACAAAGACTTTTGCATATAGAGTACACATTTCCAAATATAATTTTTTAAAATTTATTTTTATATGGTAATGACGTTTGATTTCTGGGTTTTTTTGGGCAAAGCATGTGAACTTGGAGTTTGCTTTGTTACATGTATTCTGCTTTTTTTAAGTCTAAAAACATATTTTGCCATATTAGTTTTGTACACATTACTCATGTTATCTTTTTATTACAGCATATAACCCATTTTTTTTCCTTCTAATTACAATCCTTATTTTATTTGTATGGAGAAAAAATGTTAAACTGAATGATGGCAGTATGGTATCTTCTGAGAGTTTCAGAATGCAGTTGTGTTCTGATTATCAGTGCCATTGTAGTTTTTATACTCCAAAGCCCAGGATCAGCCAACAAAGAAGATGATAAGAAACACTATTTAAAATACAAAACTTGCAAATATCCTTTGAAAGAGTGCAAGGATTTCTCATTTGTTCACTACTTTATTTGGGGCCTTCCTTTTGGTTTTTAATATTAGGTAGGATTGTAAGATACAGGAATATTTCTTCAAAAATATTTATTACCTTATTAAGGTAAACTGTCTTCCCTGCCGGTAGACGATATTTTATAGAGAAAAATACAGAATCCTATAAACTTCACGGTTGGAGTCCAGCCACTTTTTAGCTGACAACACTATAACCATTACTTTCGTTCTAATTTTAAGGACAGTAGTAGCAGCGCTTCAATTAACCAATTAATCAAAATAATATTCAGCTTTCTGCACATCTAGTTCGTAAAGGCTCTCCTTACAGCACATTATTTCAAATGAATGCTACCTCCTGCTATGGCGGGTGTTCAGCTGGCCTAGAAAAGCATAGTAGTTAGCTCTTTCCATTGCAATGAAAAAAGTTAACAACACTGACACTTAAGTGACCATAATTAGTCCATTGAGATTAATTTGAGAACTTTGTGCCTCTCTTAGTGCCATTGTCACAGACTTATAGCACCCTCTAAATTGCAGTAGTCATTGGTTCATTTTCCAAATGGTGTTCTCATTAGAATGACTACAAGCTCAATTTTTTATAAATGAAGATCCCGGGTACTGTAGGAAGAAGCCTCAATCAAAGAAAGTCTAGAGGGAGACTTTACGCCTTCAAACTGTGGTACGTTTTTCTCAGTATGTGTATGAGAAAAACACGTCAGATGATGATATCTAAAGACCAAATTCTTGTGGTTGATAGCATTAAATATTTAGCAAAGCAAATGCAAAAGTTCAGATATTAATTTTCCAAGAATATAAGTTTAAAAACTTACAAGAATAATGAGTTATGCCTAATTCAAGTCATTTCCTCTTATAGTTTCACGTTTTGTGGAAAAAATAAGCTTATAGTAATAAAAACACATAAGGATATGTTTTCAGGTCACACACCATATGAACATTTGCAAATTTATTTTAATGCCTTTGTACGGTTCTAGGGAAAATATATGAATGTGTAACTGCTTGTTAAAAGGGTATTACTTGTGGCCACTGCCTTGCTAGACTCTGGTGTGGCCATTTGCTCTTTGAGCTATGACTGTCACTATGCTTCCTGACTCTGGCCCCCTACCCCATCTTGGGGAGATGAATCTTCTCTCTCCCTTCTCTTTCTCTCTCTAGTTTACTTTTAAATAAACTTTTCTTTATTTAAAAAAAATGAGTATTACTTGTATCATTTATTTTTAAAATGCAAATAGTATTTTAAAAACTATTTTAATGAAGGTCCTTCAAACACTATAGTACTCAAGATAAATTATCTGTAAATGTGCCCTAAAATTTTAAGCAAATCTTTGTGAGTATAGAAAAAAGGAAGAAGCAGAGTTATAAAAGATGACAAAGAGATTTTTAACACAGTAAGTATGGGTAGAATGAAATGTCCACTAACATACTCAAATATTTCAACAGTTGACTTTCTTTTAAAGCTAGTGTAGAAAACTGGGAGAACCCAGAGACTTGCCTGTAAACTGAGAAAATAAGTAAATGTACTAATTTTCAAAAGCAGAAATCTATTATTTGTAAGAACTCTTTCAGTTACTGCACTACCCAAAATAATTGTGAATATGTTCAAAAACACAGTATTAGACTCCTGCACTCAGAATGTGTTGCTTCACATCACTGAGAAACTTAAATATGTGGCTGATACTGGAAAACAGAAAACGTCATCAGAGAACTGTTTTTCCATCTCTCAGTCCTGCTTATCTGTAAATATAATCGTGTGGTTACATTCCACAACCACTTCTTGAAAAAGGCAACCACCATCTCTCACCTTAGTGGCCCCAATGAAAAAACACACAAGCACACACTCTCACCTAAGTAATCTTACAAGAAATAGATAATATTTCCATCAAAAAGCTTTGAGATTGACCCAGCTTTGGTGGTATATCCATCCTTGAGTCAATAACTCTGGACAGAAGAGAAGACTATTCTTGGAATGATCCCACCAACAGCATATAGTATTAATTTTATCACACACACACACACACTCACACACACGATTCTGCCATTAGAAAAATAATAAAGGGGTACCAAAACAATGAAAACAGAATAAAATATTCATCCCAGAGAAAAGGGAAAATTTTGAACATTAAAACAGACATGAAGTCATTACTGATCTTATGCAAAAATTTTATACAGATTAGCTCACAGATGTTTTGTGGACATTAAAAATGTCAGAGAAGCCGGGCTCGGTGGCTCAACCTGTAATCCCGCGCTTTGGGAGGGCAAGGTGAGTGGATTGCCTGAGCCCGCAGGTTCGAGACCCGCCTGGGCAACTTGGCGAGACCTCATCTCTACAATAAATCAAAAATTAGCCGGGCGTGGTGGCGCGCGCCTGTAGTTCCAGCTACTTGGAAGGCTGATGTGGAAGGATCGCCGGAGCCCAGCAGGTCGAGGCTGAGGTAGCTGGGAGCATTCCACTGCTCTCCAGTCTGGGTGACAGAGTGAGACTCCAACTCAAAACAAACAAAAAAAGTCAGAGGTAATCAGGGGAAGCCATTGGATGTTTAGTGAAATAAAAATGAGACATATCAAACTATCCTCATTTACATTTTTGATAGGATTTTCAGACTCGTAAATCAAGAGAACTTTCTAGATATACTGCACTTGAAATATTTTATTATAAACTAGTAGATAACATAATGAAATCTTAACTAAGCAGCAATTTTATTAATGGTAACTACTTAAACAAACTTACTAGAAAATGGTGATTAGTATGTCCTTGCTAACCTGAAAGTGTCTAAAGTTTTGTTTCAGATCTTAATTCAATGTTTTGTTTAGTGTCTTTGATGAAGACTTTGAAAATAGGTTAGTGGCATGTGGACATAAAAAACGTATGGGAATAATGGCATGCTGCATGTCATATCTGAGATCCAAAAAAATCTCAACACAATCAATTAATAAAGTAAATCTGTGAGACAAATGGCAATTTAAACCTTAATATTTAGAAGAAAAAAAAAAACCTTTTACATAGATTGCAAACTATGTTAAGAGTAAACAATGTGGATTAGCAACAGGCTTATCAAAAAACTGAAAAACATTAGATTGACACAGCTTCAACACATATGAACAGTGTCATACTTCTGGCAAAATGAATTAAAATTATAATAATTTTATATACAATTTTGTATTCTAAAAAGGTAGGTGGCATTTGGGTTTGGATATTGTTGTAGTCTTAGAGGAGCATGCTGATTTGAGTGTGTACAAAGGAGGCTGTTACAAGAAAAGATCTGAAGATCTTAAGACTGGAAAAGAAAATATTTAGGGAAAAAAAATGAAAACTTCTTGCAAATACTTCAAAGACTTTCACATGATTTTGAGCTCAGACTTATTCTGTTTGCTTCCAAAACATGTATGTGAAGTTTAGAAACTGAGAAATTTTTCTTTCAGTTTACTTTTTTTTCTAGTTTTGCAATGATATATTTTTAAAATGCTTTACTTAATCACTCAGATTTCTATAGTGATAGAACTTCCAACTGAGGTAGGCAGCCATTTTTTTCATATCATTACAAGAAAAATCCATGCAATAAAAATTTGGTTAGACTAGATAATGTTGAATTCCATGTATTACTTCTTTAGATTTCTATAAAGTTATTAGTAACTGAATGAAGCAGGATTTTGGAAGAATCTGGTTGAAGTAGTTTTTAAGGCAAGTCACAGAAAAATCTCATCTAGCTGGCAACAAGAACTTGTGCTTACTTTACCAAAAAAAAGAAAAAAAGTAGACCTAAAGACTAAAAAATGCGAGGAATTCTGAGTCTTACATAATAGGGAAAAAATTTTCTTCCAGAAAGGGTTTTAGGATATGCCAACTATGCAGACAGTTTTATCAAAACTGCTATTAAAGACAATAAAAGTAGAGATTAGTAGCCTGAATTAAGGTTAGCAGCAGTTAGGGATTTCTTCTTTATTACAGAATACTTAATACTCAATTCAAGAGTTTATAATGTACAGAGGATTAAAAAGAATTACCAAAAGAAAAAAGAAAAATACCCACTTTTCTACTCTCCATCTTAAGACACATCTTTGAAACCCTCTGTGCTCTGTGCCAATTCCATCGTCCATTTCGCAGCATAGGGGACCATTACTTCGATATATATGTGTATCTTCCATTTAATTT
The DNA here is from genome assembly GCA_963574415.1 of Tarsius wallacei. Lineage (NCBI taxonomy): Eukaryota > Metazoa > Chordata > Mammalia > Primates > Tarsiidae > Tarsius > Tarsius wallacei. Next base: position 6,812 of record CAUYQG010117641.1, read on the forward strand.
CATGCATAGTTTCACTAAAAAAATTATGTATCACTATATGATACATGTTTATTTTGCCTTCTTTGATGTTTATACAGGTTAATTTTATATGGATTCTTTTGTAAACTCCTTTTTGATATGGAAAATTCATTCAAGTTGTTGCATTAGCTGCCATTTTTTCATAAGCACAAGTACTAGATTTCATTGTATTGTATTGTGTGTATCCATTTTTCTCATGGAAATATTTTTGTTTCCAGTTTTGCCTATGCTTCTAGTTGCACAAATACAGATATGTCTTCATAGTAATGGTTCTCAAAATGTTCTCCTGACCAGAAGCATCCTGACTTGTTAGAGACGCCTGTTCTCCAGTCACACTCCAGACCTGCTGAATCAAAAACTCTGGGAGTAGTGGGGTACAATTTTTAACAATCTGACCAGGTGAATCAGATGCATATTCCAGTGTGAAAATCACTGTTATAGAGCTTTTATCTACAAAGTAAATTGCTGGGTCATAATTTCATAAATCTCCAGGCTCACTATATAACATTACAAGATTTTTAAAAAATGATTATATAAATGTTCTGTATATACTACATTTGATATGATCTTTCATTGTTCTACTTCTTCTAAACACGGAGCATTATGTGAGTTTTTAAAGTTTCCTAAGAATTTTTTTAAACATATGTGGATAATTGATTTTATTCAATGCTTTTCTCTTGTACTTACTATTATAATAATCATTTTCACTTTTAGTATGTCAAGGTGATGAATAAACTACATAGATTGTTTAATGTTGAATTATTTTAGCATTCCTGCTATAAATCTACCTTTGTTGTTATATTTAGCTACTTTTATATGTTGATGAATTTCAAGCCCTAACTTTTTTTTAAAGTTTTTGCATTCGGTTCATAAATTTTCTGTTCTCATGAATGTTTTTTGTTGTTTAACTTTTAAAATAAACCGGGATTGGTAGTTTTTTATTTGTTTGGTTTTTGGTATTGGAGGTATGTTTATAATTATCCATTTAATGCCTTCTATTAATGAACTATTCAAACTTTTAACTTATTTTAATTTGTTTGATTATTTATATTTTATGAAGAATTTGTCCACTTCATCTACATTTTTAACTTATTGACACACGTTGCCAATTTTCGTCTATTATTGGTAAAATATTTGCATTCATATAGCTATGTCTCCTTTTTCATTCCAAATAATCTTTGTGATCTTCTTTTTGTTTATTTCATTAATCTCATGTTACTTTTCCTTTAGTTGTTTTAAAGTACTAGAACTTTTTGCTCAGAGGTACCCAAAATCAAAGCAATTTCTTTTGCCTTCAAATACAGCAGACATTTGTTTTATGCTGTAAGAAAAGTACAAAGAAGAGGTGTTCACTTTTTTGAAGAAAAAGTTTAATTTACTATTAATTATGTTTCACAATAGATGAGAGCAAAAATTTGTATTAATCTGACTTATTAATGTATCCCCAATTATTAGATTCGTATCTATAATCATGCTTACCCAGTGCTCAGTAAATTTTTTTTTATTTTATCTTATCTTTTATTTTTTGAGTTAGAGTCTCACTCTGTCGCCCAGACTGGAGATCAGTGACACGCTCACAATCACAGCTTCAACCTGCCGAGCCCAAGTGAACCTTCCACCTCAGCCTTCCAAGTAGCCACAGCCAAAGACATGCAGCACCATGCGTGGCTAATTTTTTTATTTATTATAGAAACGAGGCTCACCAAGTTGCCCAGACTGGCCTCGAACCCCTGGGCTCAGGCAATCCTCTCACTTCGGTGTCCCAAAGTGCTGAGATTATAGGTGTGAGTCACTGCGCCCGGCCAGTAAATTATTTTCTGAAAGAACAAAGATTATGTTCTCTTTTAATTTAGGTCCGCTTAGCACACACACAAAGGAAAAGAGTGGCATATTTCCAACAGTTCTTTTAAGCAAAAATAAATGGATTCTGTAAAATAACTATACAATTATTTTGCGTTGTGTACCAGAAAGACTTTTTGTGTGTGTTTGTGATGGCTGTAATGTCAAATAAATGTGTGTTTGCCTAATAATTGTTTATTTACTCAGAGGATCTACAGTGTCTAGTTCTAAAGATGATATCACTGCCCCTAGCAAACACAAATATTATAAGCATGCTCACTGAAACTGTGTATCTAACTCTGCCAGCAAATCAAAATTACCAGAGGAACTTTAAATACCCCAGAGCAATTGAACAGGTATCTCTCTTATTTGGTCTTGGGACCAGGAGATGCAAATATGCAGCAGGAGTTGAAGACCCCCGGCATGGGTTATCTATTTGTGACACTCTATGCCTTAAATTTATTTGTATTATTGACCTGCATGGGCCTTCATTAGATCAGTCTTTTGAGGTCAAAAACCACTGTAGCTAATTGCAGGGTGATCTTCCTGAACTAATTCAACCATTATAAAACTTTTCAAAAGCAATTTCTTAATCTGTATTTTTACACTGTGGAAAATGCTGAAACAGTACGCTACGCTTTGTCGAACATTTTCCCATGTTTTATATTTTATGCGTAAGAATATAAGGGGGATACCAGGCACGGTGGCCCACGCCTATAATCCCAGCACTTTGGGAGGCTGAGATGAGAGGATTGCCTAAGCCCATAGGTTCGAGACCAGCCTGGGCAACTTGGAGAGACCTCATCTCTACAGTAAGTCACAAAATTAGTCGAGTGTGGTGGCGTATGTCTGTAGTATCAACTACTTGGAAGATTGAGGCAGATGGATCACCTGAGCCCAGCAAGTCGAAGTTGTGGTGGCCGTGAAAGTGCCACTGCACTGCAGCCTGGGTGACAGGTGACCGAGTGAGACTTCGACTCAAAAAAAAAAAAAAAAGAATATAAGGGGGGACACACTAAAAAAGCAGAATTTTCTTTTGGAGATCAGGTCTCTTGTAGTACACTCAAAGTTTTTTCCTCTGGATCAAAGGACCAACCAGAGTTTCTTATCTGGAAGTTTTGAGAAGGTTGCATCATGATTTGTGGAAGAAATGTCCCAAGCTGTGGCAACCAGGTGACTGGCTCTTCCACCGTGACAATGTACCTGTCAACATCGTGCTGAGTGTTCAGCAATTTTTGACCAGAAACAGCAGGACTCTGCACCCCACCCTGCTTATTCACCTGAGTTCACCCTGAACGACTTTTTTTGTATCTCCAAATGAAAAAAGACCTCAAAGGGAAACATTTTGCCGACGTGGAAGAGATGAAACAAAAAATGGCAGAAGGTCTAAAAGGCATCAACTTTGACAAGCTCAAAAACTGTTTTTGAGCAGTGGAAAAAGGGTCTCAGTAAGTGTATTGCATCAGAGAGTACTTTGAAGATGATTGAAGTTGAAACATGCAAGAAGACACCTTTTTAAATAAAGAAATTCTGTTTGGGGGGGGCTCCCCTCTTGTATACTCATCTTACTTCAAGCTCTTTCTTGACATTAACTGCTAATCTATTTTTAATAAAACTAGTTGTTGGTCTCAGTTGGCAGTCAAAAAACAACAACAAAGCCTGGTTAATATTTTGAGAAAGGTGGCAGAAAATATGGCACTTTGGCATAAGAGTTATTCTGAGTTAAAGGTACTTGAAAAAGTACAGAAGGAATGCTCTGGCTTCCCCTTTTTCTTCCTAAAGGAGAGAGATAAAGCCCTCTGTAAAAGCTTCCAGTCTATCCTAGGAGGAAAGTAGCATTCTTTTGACTGGCAGTGGGAGTCCAGGCTGAGAGAAATCTGTACAAACAAACTTTGTAAACTAACACTTATCATTAGCCCTGGTTAATGGTTACTTTTCCACCATTGACTGCCTTGTGTCAAACCCCATTGTCTTGTCACATTTCATAATTTACTTCTCTTTATCCAATTCAATATATAAACTCTACTCTAACTGCTTCTTTGGGTTTTCATTCTCTTGTGGGGACATACTTTTATCTTATTAATCTATCTCATATCAGTTTAATGCTTAGGTCCAGCCTGAGAACCTAAGACATTTTTTCTTTCCTACACTTGAAAACAGTATTAAAAGTCTTTGTAGCAGAATGACCTCATATCAGAGTGAATGATATGGCAGAAGGAATGGGTGGTATATTTAAAACATGTAACTGGCTTTAATCCATGAAAGAGTTTACTTCTGTGAAAGAAAATTAGAAATGATCATTTAGTTGCTTCTCTCATAATTTAACTTGCATATATGAAGCCATTTTTTTTCTTAGTCAACAAAGCTCCTATCAGCTAAATCAGATAATTTCATTTTATTTTTCAGTAAGTTTTAGACATAATGTAATCATTGTCCTAATTACATTAATAAACTAAAGGCAGTTTGGTTATATTTTTGGTGCCAATTCATGATATAATTTACTTCTTGTTTGGAAGAAAAAATATTGTAGACTATGATAGACAATTGTTTACTTTTGTTGTTACTTATTGGAAACCTCTTCTAATTTCATTTCAAGGTTCTGAATAAGACTCATCCCATCACCCAGCACTATAGGTGGGCATCATCTTTAGGCCTGTTTATTCAGTATACCCATCTAATTGTACACTGTGGAAAGATATAATGTGAGTCCCATGACCTAAGGCAGGCAAAGATGATTCATCTTTCATGATTAGTTTATAAAGACAACAAAAGGCAGCAATCTTTGCCCCAAATGAGAAAACCCTGGCTGATAATGAGACCAGTACAGAAGAAAACAGAGCTGAGAACTGAAATGCAAAAGAGTCCCAATGAAATAATTTGAGTCTTTGGAAACAAATGTTTCCCATAAGCTTTTCAGTATGTGGATTATACATACCCTTACTAAACTAATGCATAGTTTTGTTTTGTTTTTTTCAATTGCAAGATAGTTTTAATAAATTACTATTGTTTATTATTAATTTTTTAATTTCATAAATTAACAAAATATCTATTTTTAAATACCATCATTTGTAAGAAATAGCATTGCAATATTTTTTGTGTCAACTAGGAAATATATATTAATTAAAAGTCATCAATTAAACATAACACACTGAATCTCGGTGTCAAATTTGTTAAAATTTAAAAAATCAGCCGGGCTCGGTGGCTCAGCCTGTAATCCCGCGCCTTTGGGAGGCTGAGGTGAGTGGATTGCCTGAGCCCGCGGGTTCGAGACCCGCCTGGGCAAGCGAGACCTCATCTCTACAATAAATCAAAAAATTAGCCGAGCGT
>CAUYQG010117645.1:0-38618 GCA_963574415.1 Tarsius wallacei
GTGCAGTGGCCGCTCCCGGCCACCGCAGCCTCAACCTGTTGGACTCCGGCGATCCTTCCGCCTCAGCCTTCCAAGTAGCTGGAACTACAGGCGCGCGCTACCACGCCCGGCTAATTTTTTGATTTATTGTAGAGATGAGGTCTCGCTTGCCCAGGCTGGTCTCGAACCCGCGGGCTCAGGCAATCCACTCACCTCAGCCTCCCAAAGGCGCGGAATTACAGGCCGAGCCACCGAGCCCGGCTGAAAATGTATTATTTAACATACTCTCAACATGTAGCAGCTGACTTAGTTCCCATCTTCATATAATTTGCTTGTCTCTTTCTCCTCCTACTGCTTATGGTAGTTCCTTCCAAGTCTGTAGATCTCATATATCCATCTTGTATCTTTTTAGAACTAAGACATGAGGAAGTAAGAAATAATCAAGTAATGTCTCTGCAGTAGCTCTCTCTGGAATATATTCTATACCAGGCAGATAGCAAGTCTGAAGGCTACACAGCAAGTATTCTGGAGACACAGAAAAACAGTCTTCTCTTCTTCAAATATCCACATATATTACTAACATTCTCTTATCCCTCCTTCTTCAGGTTCAGGAAGAAGAGCCAGTTGAATGCTCCATGCTTTACGCAAATAAATGGGGAGAAAGTAACATCATATGGTAAAAACAGATGTACTATTGTCAAAGTAAATTATATTTTTATGTTTGCCCCCTCACCTTTGACATCTCTCCTCATTTTCAAACCAGCCCAGTATCTGGGTTTATGGGAGTTGGGCACACAAATAACCAAACTCTCTTTACATTTATCTTTAGTATTGCTAATGATGTTGTTTTCAGTAATATGCACTAACCATACTTAAAATTTCAAACAGAACTGTGGCTCATCCTCTTAATAAAAGTGTGTGTGTGTGTGTGTGTACATTCCTTTTATCTTAGGTCAGAGGGGGAATTGGGTAGAGTTTATTGGAAGGCTTACTGAAGTGGAAGAGGTTAACATTTCTCAAACCGCAAAATAAGGTCAGTCTGTGTAAGAAAGCATGATAAGATATATGTATCTGGTGTTTTCTGAGCTTTGTGTTATTTTTTAGACATGAAGGAATAGTCAAAACAGCCTTACTCTTCTTGTAACTAAGGGGAATGAAAAATTTTTAACCATATGAAAATAATTTTCAATTCACAGATAGTTTTTGTTGTTGTTGTTTTGTGTTTTACTTTTTGATTCATGGTTTCACTTTATCGCACAGGCAGGAGTGTAGTGGCATAATCGTGGCTTACCTCAGCCTCAACCCTATGGACTTAGGGAGTCCTACTTCACCCTCCCTAGGCAAGCACCACCACACCCAACTGATCTTTTGATTTTTTTTTCTGGAAACAGGGTCTGTCTGTGGCCTCAAATTCCCGGACTCAAGCAATCCTCTCGCCACCGTTTCCACTTTGGGAGGATTATAGACATGAGCCCCATGCCTGGCCCAACAGACAGTTTTTTAAGTTTTAAATATATAAATATTGCTTTTATGCTTAGATAAAGCCCCAGAAGTTCAGTTGGCCAGCCCATTTTTCCCTCTAAGATAGACAGAAATGCAACTGGCCCAGAAGATTCTCTTATGCCTCAGGAAGCCTAAATGACTTGATTTCATAATATTGCCAAACCAACATGAGGATGACAGAGTGGATAACATGTAGAGTCACAGGGAAATGCTTACAGAATCACAAGTCATTTCAACATGCTTGGCACTATATTGTTATTGTTTTGAATTGTTTTGCTTTGAATGAAGGAATTGAAATGGTACTTCACTGTCCATAGCTTTATTTAGTGATATAATGTATGTAAAGATATACTTTTGTAGCTAGAAAATAAACACCACCCAAACATATATGCTTGAAAGTTTGCAGTCCATTTATCAGTAAATATCACCATTCCCATCAAAACAAGACACTTAAATTATTAGTGTTAATTTAAAAACATATTTAAAAACACATCTTTTTAAAACTCAATTATTCATGAGTGATCACAAATGTCATTTGAAGATATCAACTACATTTCTAAAAATTAACATGTATGCAACCTCTAATCTTTTCAGGTAATGGTTAATTTTTAAAAACACACACATATGATTTAAATATTCAAAGTTTATCCAACAAATACAGAATACTCTATGTATGCTAATAATGGTAGCACATTTTAATATTTTGTTTTAAGTACATAATACACAAAACACAATCTTAAGAAATATTTCAACATAATAGTCTTATTAAGTTAGAAATTTCAGACACCATAACTATTATTTATTATAATAATTTACTCATCTATTATAATAAACAATTAAGATTATTACTAAATTACTATTTTTTTAAATAAAGTATATAGGTCTTTGGTGGAATAATATACCCTTCATAATTTCTGCACTCCATAATAAAATACAATTTTTAATTTAAAATGATAATTTGAATTGTTTTAGTTTCTACTTCTAAAACATCCCTCAAATATAGTAATTAGATTAGACTATAAAGCAATTGACTTAAAATAACCTTATTAAAATTAAAATGTCTATTTGAATTAAATCATACTAATTGAATCTTATTCCACTCACCAGCACTGAAGCAAAATATACTTATTTATAATTTTCTTTCTCAAATCTATTGTGCAAAATTAAATTATAGGCAAATGTAACACACACAACCAGCTTCCAATGCAGCATGCATTCATGCTCTTCTAGTAACTTGACAATTTGTGTTGATGACAGTAAAGCATCTATTTCCTTTAACTGATCTCATACATGTGAATTGCCAGTTAGAAAACTTTACCCTCAGTATATGAAGGTTTTTAAAATTAGCTTGACAAAATGCAACTGAACAACATCATTCAAATGGGCAAAACCCTTATGTATCCTCAATGGAACTGGGAAAAGATCTTACTTTGAACCATTTATTGGTTACCAGGAATTATTTGCAAGAAAATTTGGCTGGGCTCAGAGGCTCAGCCTATAATCCCAGCACTTTGGGAGGCCGAGGCGAGTGAATTGCCTAAGCCTGAGGGTTCGAGACCAGTTCTGGCAATTTGGCGACACCTCGTCTCTAAAACAAACTAATTAATTAATTAATTAATTAATTATCTGGGCGTGGTAGGGAGTGCCTGTAGTTCCAACTACTTGGAAGGCTGAGGCAGAAGGATCGCCAGGGCCCAGCAGGTCGACACTGGGATGTCTTGAGCATGCCGCTGTACTCCTGCCTGGGTGATGGAGTAAGACTCCAAATCAAAATAAAGAGAAAGTTAAACATATTTTTGTCCTATATAAAGGAGGCAGTTTCTCATATTCTAATTGTATATAAAGTTATTATTATTAAAGTTTAACTTAACAGTTTTATGAGTTTGAATATATATATAGATATAATTTTGTTTTTTAGAGAAACAGGATCTTCTCACCCAGTCTGTAGTGCCTGATCAGAGCTCACTGTAACCTCAAATACCTATGCTCAAGTAGTCCTCTTGAATCAGGTTCCTGAGTAACTAAGACTACAGATCACCACACCAGGCTAATTTTTAAAAAAACTTTTTGTAGAGAAAGTGTGTTGCCATAATGCCCAGGCTGGTCTCAGTCTCCTGGCCTAAACGATTCTCCTGCCTTGGCCTTCCAAAGCACTGGAATTACAGGCATAAGCTACTGAGCCAGACCTGTATAATTAATACATTGTGGAAAACGCTGACTTCTTATAAAGATATTTTCTAAAGCTTCTTTTAATGAGCATTAGTCTCAAGTGTTTTAATATTTTCACCTGAAATATAAGCTACTATCATCAGAGGCCTCAATTAAAATAATTCTGGCTTTTCCAGCATAGTAAATATGTTGGTATCTTGTTGCTAACTATCTGATGTCAGCCACATTGATTTTTAAAGTTTACTTTTACTTTAAGGCATTTGTTTCTGTTATTTTTTTTTAATTTTTTAACCTCTTATCTTATTAAAATCTTTCACTTAGCACTAATACCAAGAGCAGACAAGTGTTAGTACGATAGTAAAATATTTACACAGAATTTTTATTCAGATCAGTTTGCAATCATGTAAATCACAACCCTTTGCCAATTGTGTGAAATGGGCAGTTTTTCAATGCCTTGAGGACACACTGGCTTTGTTTTATGAAGGACGAGCACGGGAGATGCCATGTTGCATCTCTCTTATCCTGCCCGATAAATAAATCTCGGCAATCTACCTAAAAGTGGATATTATCAGTGTTACAAATGTCTGAGAAATGAGGCAATGGGTAGTCATCAAAATGAGAAGGTACATAAAGATGGCCACAGACATTTTTGAAAGTGATATATTTTTAAATGACAAATGATACATTACTTCCTTATACTGAATGTTCTTGAGATAGGAGAAATGACATTATGTGATTCATCTGAGATGCCAACTTCTCAGAACGCCCCTAATTCTCACTGAGATGTCCATCAGCTGATGAAGTAGCACATATGAAATGAAATTAGGCCATAAAAACAACAAAAAAAGTATTTTCTCCTTTTGAAAATGTTCTTGCTTATATTCTGCAGACCCTTCTTGCCTTCTTTATTCTGGCTCAATTTTCATGCATAATTCTGAATAAAATTATTGAGTGTCTAACGACAGGCAGAGCAAATTTTTGAACAATTTCCAGGGCATTCATACATTTTTAGTAGTTCTTAGTAGAGTCTAACTTCAGTCCTGCTGGAAGCCATATAAAACTTTTATAAACCTTGATATATTTTGATTTATTGTATAGGGCTCTTTGATGTGGACTATAAAAATACTGACTGGATGAAAATAACATTTTTAAACTGAATTTCATAAAATCAAGAACGGTGTGGGTATGATTCTAACGTCAATTTAAATGGCATGGAATCCATCTTCTATAAAATTTGTGCATCAATGCTGTTATTCCTAGGGGGAAAGTTATAGAAATTATTATTATTACTAGTCTGTAACCAAGTGCTTGGGTCAAAATTGTATTGTATTTTGTCCTTTGCTTCTCTGTCTAATTGAGATTATGAATACACCAAGCATCCAGGCATGACTGAGGGTGTGGGGTATGACTGGAGGATTAGTCTCTATGTTCAAAACCTGCTGAGACAGGTGACTTAAACACTGACACTTCACAATCTTATCAAAACTTCTAGAAGCCTGCACTTTGTTTCTCTAAATATATGAAAACTGGGACTTTTTCTTTTAGGAATTATATTAAAGAGGGATAAGCCCATAAGACCTGAAGAGATGTCAGCCAAAACTTTAGTCTGTTTAAAATAGATGTATGTGTGTTTAGTTTCAAGTATTCACGTAAAAGTGAGATAATGAAAACTCAGCAAAGTTAGGAAGGCAAGACTTAATAGTCAAGATTCAAAATCCTAATATTAACATTCATTTGAGTGGAGAACCAGGCACAAAAGTAATCATTACTTCAGCAAAACAATTTATAATTATATATCTCCCGAAAATGTGATGAAAGTAGGTGCTGACAACTTTCTACAGATTGAGGTAGGGTGTCCAGAGATGATCTGTTGAATAAATATTATTATTTATTTAGCAAGAGCAAATTTCTATTAAATTTTGTGTGGCACTTGTATTATTTTATTGACTGACAGGAAACTTTCTAAGATCTGTCATAGATTCCCTTCCACCCCGGTTTTGCAAACCCTATGTGGCAAGTAAGACCTGGTATTTCCACTGTGATTTCTCCTAACATATAAGGTATTGCTGAAAATCAGACATAGCACTAAGAACACGTCTTCCATAGTGAAAAGGTTGGAGCATGGATCATTCTAGAAAACAAGGATAGAGGGTGTCAGGATTCATTAGTTGGTCTCTCTTCGTGAGAAAAACAACTAGACAACCAGGTTAAAGGGGTAAGTCAGGGAGAGAAATAAAATACAACAGAAAAATGAAGTCTAGGTAGAAAGAAAAAGATAATGTTAGGGCTGAAAAGATACAAGAGAAATTTCTGGACTTTCGATTTTTACAAATATGCTAAGGCCAACTCTGAACTTAGGGAATATTTATTGCCTGCTCAGAAAAGAAAATCATATCAATATTATGTCATAACAAAAATTTCAATTTCTTACTTTCTTCTAGAATTCTCTTTATAAAACTGCCTGTAGGAAATGCTATCAGTGCACAGGCAAGCAAGTTTCTATTCAGAAACCTTCAGCAGTAGTGCCATTATGTGTCAGCAGAAATGAACATCCTAAGCAAGGTTAATTTTTAGAAATATGCTAATGCAGAAATATGTGTAAAAGAATATGAGATGTGATGCAATTTAATGTAGAAATGAAGCTCTGGAATTAAGAAACTTAAACCTCTTTCAATAGAAATACAACATAGAAAACATAAAATGGATTAATAGAGAAGGGAAATAAACTAGAACTAAGAAAAATACTCAAAATATCTTTGGAACAAGTTTTGCTTTCAAGTGTAAGAGGCAAAATCACACCAAAGTTACATTTGACAAAGATACATATGGAAATGTTGACTTATCATCACATATATTTCTAAATAACCTTATATTTAAAAGCAGGTTTTACGATAGAAAAAAATGTTTGGTGGCTAGCAACATTTAGCCTGACAATAATAAAATTACTTTTACTTATAGCATATTAAAATGAAGATTTTAGCTGGGCTCGGTGGCTCAGCCTGTAATCCCCGCCTTTGGGAGACTGAGGTGAGTGGATTGCCTGAGCCCGCGGGTTCGAGACCCGCCTGGGCAACTTGACGAGACCTCATCTCTACAATAAATCAAAAAAAAATTAGCTGGGTGTGGTAGCACGCGCCTGTAGTTCCAGCTACTCGGAAGGCTGAGGCAGAAGGATCGCCGGAGCCCAGCAGGTTGAGGCTGCAGTGGCCGGGAGCGGCCACTGCACTCCAGTCTGGGCGACGGAGTGAGACTCCAACTCAAAAATAAATAAATAAATAGAATAAATTTTTAAAATGACGATTTTTATTGCTGTATACTTTTTGTTATAATATATAAATTCTGCATATAAAAAACAAAACAGAAAGAAACAGAGGTCAGAGAGAGCAAAAGCCTTATCAATACTCTTATTTCTTTGCTTTTTCTTTGTGTTGCTTTGTCTATGATATATACTTAAATTTTCATGAGAAATTATACCCTTTTCTTAAGCTAGCTCTAGCAGATATTCATTTTTGCAACAAAAATCCTATACAATATAATAAGCAAAAAAGTATGAAAAAGAATATTAAGTTTTATTTCCAACCTTGAAAGAAAGAGCAGGGGTTGGTAGGGATTTTGCAAATATAAATGGAAAATAAACATCTAGTCAGTGTTTCCTCATTAGGAATCAGGAAAGTCGAAATTGATCCATAATTTTATTTGTCTGATACCAAGCAACATGAATATGTTTCTTCGGGTCAAATAGAGGAAACTCAGAACTTCATCTTTTACTTATGTCTCTCATTTATTTATCTTCATGCCACTACAGATTTGAGCATATTTTAACCTTATACATCTTGGAGAATATTATGATTAACAATTCTTGAGTTTGCATATTATATGCCCATTCATGTGGAGAGAGGATTACATATATATGTATGTGTGTGTGTATGCTCACATATACACAAACATACACATATACATACTCGTACATATATGTATAATAAATGTATCTGAATACACAATAAATTGTGAAAGATATTATTATACTTAGAGTAGGGACTACTACACAAAAGTTAATCAGAAAATTGCATAAATAAGTAGATTACAAGTCATATTTGAGCTTTTTACAAGTACTGATAAATATAAAAGCTGTTATAAGTGGTGGTAAAGATATAGAAATGGCATACCTGGACCAATAATTCTAATAATTCATTTAAAAAATCAGTAGACAAACAAAGCAAATTTTATCTGATACGGAAACGGTAACATGAGAAACAAAGACATATTCTTTTTCTGGCAATGTAACAGGAGGGTGAGTACCAGCAGTGTTTATAGCAAAGGACAGGAAGAGTTAAATGTCAGAAGTTAAAAATTTTTATTTACATAGACTCATATATAAATAATCAATTGATGTTTTGTAAAATAGAAAAAGCAATAAAATAGGGCGGGGGGAAATCATTCTTTTCGACAGTGCTGGAACAATTGAAAAATCATATGTGAAGAATGAATATAAACATAGGCGTAATAACCTTCACACAGATATCTCAAAATGGATCAGAGACCTAAATATAAAATAAAAAATAGAAAACTCCTAGAATATAGTACAGGAGAAAGTTTAGATGACCTTGGCTATGGGCTATGGTCTGAATGTTTGTGTCACTCTAAAATTCATATGTTGAAATCCTAACCCCCAAGACAATGGTATTAGAAGGTAAGGTCTTGAGAAGCAATTAGATAACGACCAAAGTCCTTATTACTGGGATTGGCATCCTTATAAAGAAGAGCTAAAGCCGGGGTCGGTGGCTCAGCCTGTAATCCCACGCCTTGGGAGGCTGAGGTGAGTGGATTGCCTGAGTCTGCGGGTTCGAGACCCACCTGGGCAACTTGGTGAGACCTCATCTCTACAATAAATCAAAAAACTAGCCGGGTGTGATAGCGCACGCCTGTAGTTCCAGCTACTTGGAAGGTTGAGGCGGAAGGATCGTGGGAGCCCAGAAGGTCGAGGCTGCGGTGACCAGGAGCAGCCACTGCACTCCAGTCTGGGCGACAGAGTAAGACTCCAACTCAAAAAAAAAAAAAAGAGAGCTCAGAGAGCTATTTAGGCCCTTTTTTCATATGAAAACACAGACAGATGTCCATCACTGAAAGAAATAGGTGCTCACTAGACACTAAATCTGCCGACACCTTGATCTTAAATTTCTCAAGCTCCAGAACTATGAAAAATAAATCTTGGTTGTTTATAAACTACACAGCCTACGTTATTTGTTAGAGCAACTCTCATGGACTACGAAAGAATGGCAATGGCTTTTTTTGATAAGAGTACAACTATCACAATCTCCGAAAAAATAATTAGTAAACTGGACTTTACTAAAATTCAAAGCTTTTGCTCTAAGAAATATACTAAAATGAGAATAAGAAGACAAATTACATACTGGGAAAAAATATTTACCAAAGACATACCCCAAAATGGACTATTATCAAAATATATAAAAGAACTACTAAAATTCAGCGATAAGAAAATAAGCAACCCAAATTTTAAAATAAAACAAAGATTGAAAGAAATATCTCACCAAAGAAGACATAAAGACGACAGCTAGAAATATGAAAATCTTCACACCATATGTTGCTAGGAAAATATAAATTAGAACAATGTGATTACCACTACAAGTCTATTACAATGGTTAAATCCAGAACATGACAATACCAAATGTTGACAAGGATCTGGAACAACTCAGAACTCTTGTTCTATGCTAGTTTAAATGCAAATGGTACGACAACCTTGGAAGAAAGTTTGATAGTTTCTTATAAAACTAAATATATGCTTACCATATGATCCAGCAATTACACTCGCTAGTATTAACCCAAAAAGTAATATTCATTTTTTTACTTTATAAATGAGCACAAGGATAATTTGCTATGTAACAATATATTTTCTTTAAAAACTATATCCAAGCCGGGCTTGGTGGCTCAGCCTGTAATCCCGGGCCTTTGGGAGGCTGAGGTGAGTGAATTGCCTGAGCCCGCGGGTTCAAGACCGCCTGCGCAAGCGAGACCTCATCTCTACAATAAATTAAAAAATTAGCCGGGCATGGTAACACGTGCCTGTAGTTCCAGCTACTTGGAAGGCTGAGGCGGAAGGATCGCCGGAGCCCAGCAGGTTGAGGCTGTGGAGGCCGGGAGCGGCCACTGCACTCCAGTCTGGGTGACAGAGTGAGACTCCAACTCAAAAAAAAAAAAAACTATATCCAGTCATAAACCTGCACACAAATGTTTATAGCAGCTTCATTCATAATTGCCAAAACCTAAAAGCAATTGAGATACTCTTGAGTAGGTGAATAGATAAATAAATTATGGAACTTTTAGACAAAGGGATCACTAAGAAGAAATGAGTTAAAATTAAGCCATGAAAAGACATAGGAAACTTAAATATATATTCTAAGCAAAAAGTCAATCAGCAAACACTATATAATTCTAGTTACATGGCACTCCCTGGAGACAGTTGAAAGGATCAGTGGTTGACCTCATTCTTCCCCTAGACAGAGCCATCCCCACCTGGACAGAAGCAGAGGTGGTCACAGGCCTGCAGGCTCTTCTCAGAGAAACAGAAAGCAATTGCTGGTCACTGCCAACTTCCTGGAGCTGGGAAGTCTGTGAGAACCATTACTCTTGTTTTTTTCTGTTCTTCTAAAATAATGTTCTGCCTGCGTCTGGAACCCGATGCCCAGGCCGGACTAGTCTTCACTCCTGGTTCCAGTGCTTTCTGCCACCTCACCTTCTGCCAGGCACTTCCTGGCCTGTGACAGAGGGGCAGAGTTAGAGGGGAGGGAGGGATAAAAGCTGAAACATAGAGGATTTTTAGAGAAGTGACCATTCTGTATAGTAGTATAATGGTGGATACAAGTAAATATTCATATGTCAAACCCATAGAATCTACACCAAGATAAAATTGTAATATAAACGATGAACTTTGGTGATAATGATGTGTTCTTGTAGGTCCATCAATAGTTAAAAGTGAACCAATCATGTGCAGAAAGTTGTGAATCAAGAAGGCTATGACTGTCTGTGGTGTGGGGGAGTATATGGGAACATTTTGCACTCTGCTCATTTCTTCCTGTGAATCTAAAACTTCTTAAAGTGATTTATAAAATTAATTTAAGTCAAATATTAAGTCCTATTTATTACACTTAAAACAAATATTTGTATATCAGCACATAATTATTGATATAAATATTTTTAAATTAACATTTTTTCTTATAATCAGGCATTAAACGATATGAAATATGCTGGATTAATTAATATGGATTTCCAGATTTTTTAAAGATTGTATTATTTCTGATTGTATAACATATCAGCTATAAATCAAAGCAACAAAATTCAGATTCTATCATTTATTAGTGTTTGAACATAAAATCACCTCAAATTTTACTCATACGAGGTTAGTATTTAAGGAATACTTTTTTTTTTTTTTTAGTCAGAGTCTCACTATCACCCAGACTGGAGCGCAGTGGCATGCTCACAGCCACCACAGCCTCTACCTGCTGGGTTCAGGCAATCCTTCCACCTCAGCCTTCCAAGTAGCTGGGACCACAGGTGCACACCACTATGCCCAGATAATTTTTTGATTTATTGTAGAAACGAGGTCTCACCAAGTTGCCCAAGCTGGTCTCAAACCCCTGGGCTCAGGCAATCCTCTCGCCTCCTCCTCCCAAAGTGCTGAGATTACAGACTTGAGCCACCGTGCCCGGTGAGGTTTATATTTCATATTTGCATTTAGTAACATCAAATTTCAAAGAAAAAAAAATTCCAACATAGCCACTGGTCTGGAAATCAGGGGAGAGAGTAAGTAAAAGTAAACTTAGGAATACACTCCTGAGACAGAACAAGCAGAAGTGAATTGTGATAGAGAGGCAGAAAACCCACCAGTGTACAGTTTTGATGCAGGAATCCCAGTCTCACAAAATAAAATGATCTGGTAAGGAGTGTGAGGCTTAAGAAAATTAGTGTGAAAATATTAAAGCACAGTCTTTAAATTATACCATCAGTAACAAGTTGATTAAGTTTGGAGAGAAGTATCAGGAAAGGTAGAGATGCGACTGTAAGGAAATATTTAGTGAGCAATATCTTAACATTGTGTATGTGTGTATGCAAAGTGATAGGCATTATTATAAGTATGTTTGGAGGATAACCCATTTACCCTGCAAAGAACATTATGAAATAATTTATATCAGTAATAAAAATATACTACTAATATAATAGTAATTTATCAGATGTACAGATTAAGGTCTTGAGAGATGCTATAAAACATAGAAGCTACATAGTACACAAAAGGAGATAATAGCCAAAGGGATACCGTTATTACCTATATCACTCATTCATTCTTTCAGTAATGCCATATGTCTGAAATTTATTTTAAATGTTGCCATTCACTATCGATGCAACAATACATTAGATACTTAATGTCCCTGCTTCAGGTATAGCGTTGAGAAACAGACTTAAACATCTCATTGAATATTTTTAAGCATTTATAAACAACCATTTTATAAACTAGGTCTCATTGTCAAGGTTGTCTCTGGGGTCAAGAAGTATCTTTTCAGATTTGTCATGTCCATTGATACCAATGATTAAAAACTTCTTGAGGTTGTCTTACAGATTACAGGACTTTAACTTTTAGAAGAAAGTGCTAACCTTTTTACTCTCTTTTTTAAAATTGTAAGTGTTAGAAATCAATGCATCATCTTAATGTCTGTATCTTGACTTTGTGTTATAAGTTTTGTGACCATCTGGGACCACATGAAGTAGGCTGGAATTGATAAAATTAGAGACAATAGAATAGTGTTAACAAGTACAAAGCAAAAAATATTTTTAAAAAACAAGAGTGTGATAAAAGTGCAGGGTGTGATTCACACAGGTCTGACAGTCATTGGGATTAATCTTTAGGTAAGTGAAATTTTGTTCAGTTGGCCTAAGGAAAATATGTGTACTTTCAACGAAGTAACAAAAGATGGGTGAGAGGACTACCTTATTCTAGAAAGAGTGATCATTCAAGGAATGTGTGCTTAGCATCAAGCTGTAAATAAAACTTGCCAAGTCATGGTGGGATATCAGATGATACTGTATTCCATTTAGCTGTAGATATACTCAAGTCAGACCGTTTTTCCAACATAAAAAAATGGACATTTTCACTCTAAAACAAATACTATAGTGGAGATTACCAACATCCAGAAATTGGAAGATAAGAACTGTAGAGGAAAGCTGAAAAATCGAGAGTTCTGAGTACCTTGTTGTGAACAACTATAGAGATTAGGCTAGATGAAAATATGAGTGGAAGCCACAATGCAACTGAGGACCGCTAACATTTGTAACAGTCACGTTAATAAGAATTACCATAAACAAAAATGCTAGGAATAATGGTGGCAGAAAAACGAGAGCATGTGGTAAAAAAATGATCTCAGAATTGAAACTATAAGAAATAAAGTATTTTTAATAAAGAAATTTTAATGTTAGCTTTTGGTTGCCAAAAGCATTATTACATTTAAGAAATTCAAGGACCACTGAGACCAGAATTGTAGAAGAATCTTTGCTATGCATTTTTGAGATCTCAAAAATGATGGTAGAGGATGAGGTTAATTAAGAAAATTATGATCTGAGAGGTGAAATATTTGCAGGAAGTAGATGAGTGGAAGTTTGCTAGGTATGGTCAAAGGGAAAGATAGTAAAAGTGGCACCAGAATAAAAGCCATGTGGCGAGGGGTTCTGGGAAGACAGCAGATCTAGTGGAAGAGGGAGCCCGAGCATATTTAGTTTACTTTCCAAAGTAATGAGTATCAAAAAGAAATTGTGAAGAAGAGCAGTTGACTTTACAGAACATCTCAAAAGACATAGTGAGAGTGGAAAAAATACAATTAATGAGAGATTGAATATTGGATAGAAGAGATAAAATGATAAGTTAGTTTGTGATGACAGAACAATCCCAAAATATAAGCATAGCAGTCTAATGTGTTTATATTAATTTAATTCTTTCATTTAGCATCAGGACAAAGGAAAATTCATTAAAATATAGCAATGTGCTGTGAATTAGAAAATATGTTTATTTTCACACAGATATAATAAGGACATAGTATTCTGTCATGCTATAACGCCTGTCAATTATGTGAACTTTGCAACTGGCATAGTAAAAAATAATACGACAGCGAAATAAACTCAAGGGTCCATCCACAAAAAAGAATGCATGATTGCTTGTGAGGCTTGTGTTTTAACATGACTGAAATCACAATAATCTGAATCTTGTTGTTATGAGATATTTACATTCAACACCATGTAAGTAATTAACAGAGGTAATCATATTCACTAAACTGTTAAGCAAACTTCAAATTCCATTCACCTGGAACTTGTAGCTTACTGACTGTCAAAATGACAAAAATAATGTATTACTGAGATAATCAATAAATAAATCTTTAAACAATATTTAATATGCTAGAAAATGGGCATACTTAAAAATAGCGATTACTTATCTTGTTCTGGAAGTATGAGGTCATATGTTACAAAGAAAATATAATAAAATTATTAGAACCTTAAATATTTTTATTATTTATTTACCTATGGAAACTAAAAATTTATAAATGGTGTAAGCATATTTTATTGAAAACATACATTTAGTATCTTTCAGCAGTAAAATTTTACATTTTTCTAGAAATCAAAAGTGAAATCATTAGCTTGTCAATTTCTCTATATTTCACTTAATCTTTCAACAAAATTTAAGTGCTAACCATGTTCTCAATTAATGCTGGGTCCCAGAGATATAAAAGTAAATTAGAATTTATAAAGATAGTTTACTGTAAATTATACACATATCTGACCCTCTTCTAGAATACATAGACTACATTTACTAACATCAATACTTTTAGAAAAATGTATACATGCCTGTTATAATGTCTTAGTGGTATTATTTGATTCTAATGTAAGATATCTCATATTAGTTCCTGTTTGTATTAATTCAGGTATATATGTATTGGTTACTTTAACCCTTATGATGCTACAAAATTAACAACTAAACAATGTCAGCAGTGAATAACAATAAACTTTTCTCTGCAGTCATTCCTCTGTACACATTTTCTTACAAACGAGTAGGATGGCTTGTCTTTAAATATGTCTGAAGGAACCAAAGGGGCAACAACTACCAGGTTTATGCTTTTTTTTTATGGAGGAGGCAATGACACATGCAAACTGGTGGGACACACAATGTTTTTTACAATCAAGACTGGGAATTGGCATGCCATCACTTCTAACCTTAACCTGTCAGTCCAAGTAAGCCCAACATCAAGGAGGCAGGAACATATACACTACCTCTTGTGGAGGGAACTGTAAAATCAAACAACAAATACTGTAGATAGGGGAAGAGGTGAATAAATGTGGATGATAACACCATTTACCATAATCTACTAGAATAATATATAAACACAATTGGCACACACTGCTTCTAACTAAGACATTTCATGAAACTGCTCAATTTAAAGAGAAACAAAGTACAAAATCTAAAAACTGAATGATCGTGAAAAAAGATACCTTTCTTCAGATATTTGTAAAATATTACGGGCCAGCTAGTTAAAGTTGTAATGTAGTCCTAAGCTTTACACAGAAAAAAACATATTTTATACAGTAGTAATTTTCAAATTAGATTGCATGTTAAATCACATGTCATTTATGCTACATAAAATATTGTTGCCCAGGCTTTTCCTTTGCAGATTTTATCTAACAGGCATTATATAGAGTTTAAATTGTGCATTTTTAAAAAGCAATAAATATTCAGCAAAGTTTTAGGATACAAAAATCATGGTTTTTTTGTGCAATGCATTGACTATACAAAAAGAAATTAAGACGACAATCACATGTACAATGACTTAAAAAAAATAATGTAACCAGCAATACAAAAATATCTCTACACAAAACACTATAAAAATGGATGAAAGAAATTGATGAAGACTGAAAAGATTTTTAGTTTCATGTGTATGGATTGAAAGAATTCCAGTTAAATATCAATGCTATCCAAAGTGACCTAGAGATTCAATGCCAAAAATTATCAAAATTCCAATGGCATTTTTCACAGAAGTAAAAAAAAAACTATGCTAAACTATATAAGAATGACAAAAGTTCTCGAACGGCCAAAGCAATTTTAAGGGACAAAAGAAAAGAAAGCTGTAGGCATTGCAATACCCGATTGTTAACCATATTGCAAAGCTATAATAATCAAAACAGTATGTCACTGACATAAAAAGAGACACACAGACCAAATAAACAAGATAGCCCGAAAGTAAATTCACACCATTATGGTCAGTTGAGATTTAACAAAGTGCCATTAGCACACAGTGGGGAAAGGACAGTCTCTTAAATAAACTTTGTTGAAAAATCCAGTTCTTTGTGTCATCTTTGACATCTCTGAGCAGAGTTTTATAAATTTTTTGTAAAGGTCTTTCACTTCTCTGCTTAGGAAGATGCCAAGGTACTTCTTTTTTTATGTGGCTCTTGTGAAAGGGATTGCACTTTTTTTTTGTTCTCTGCTTGTTGTTAGTGTATAAGAACATGATTGTTTTTTGCATGTAAATTTTGTATTCTGAGATTCTGCCAAAGTTCTTTATCAGTACCAGGAAGTTTTTGACACATTCTTTTGGATTTTTGAGGTATAGGATCATATCATCAATAAAGAGGGATAACTTGACTTCCCATTTGCACATTTGGACACCCCTGATTTCCTTCTCTTATCTGATTACTCTAGCTAGCACTTTCAACACTATGTTGAACAGGAGAGGTGAGAGTGGGCAGCTTTGTCTTGTTCTGGTTTTCAGAGGAAATGCTTCCAATTTCTGTCCATTTAGCAATTTTTTGGTTGTGGGTTTATCATAGAAGACTCTTACTATTTTGAGGTATGTTCCTTCTATGCCTAGGTGTTGAAGAGTTTTTATCAAGAAAGGATGACAGATTTTATCAAAAACTTTTTGTGTATTGAATGATCTGATCATGTGGTTCTTGTTTTTACATCTGTTGATATAACGAATGGGTTTATGACTTGCAGACGTTGAAGTAGCCCTCCATCTTGGAGATGATGTCTACTTGGTCATGGTGGATGATCTTTGAGATGTGTTGTTGGATCTGATTTGCTAGAAACTTGTTGAGAATTTTTGCAGTTATGTTCATCAAGGATATTGGTCTGTAGTTCTCTTTCTTAGTTGGATCTTTATCTGGCTTGGGTATCAGTGTGATGTTAGCTTCATAAAATGATTTGGGGAGCATTTCATCTTTCTTGATAGCCTGGAATATGCTCAATAGGATTGATGCTAGGTCCTCCTTGTATGTTTTGTAGAATTCTGTTGGAAATTCATCAAAAATGTCACAAATAAATGGGAAAATAGTCCATGCTAATGGTGTGGAAGAATCAACATTGTTAAAATGTCCATCCTACCAAAGGCAATCAATAGATTCAACACTATATCCATTAAATTACCAACATCATTCTTCTCAGACCTGTAAATGACAATACAGAAATCCATATGGAAACATAAATGACCACAAATTGCCAAAACAATACTTAGCAAAAAGAAACAAAGTGGGAGGTATCACATTTCCAAACTTTAAACTTTATTATATGGCAACAATAATCAAAACAGCCTGATATTTATATAAGAACAGGTATATAGACAATGGAACAAGATAGAGATTTGGAAGCACAACCTCAATTTCTCAACCAATTCATCTTTGACAAAGCCTCCACCATTAACCACTGGGGAGAGTGTTACAGCTGGATAGCAAGAAAGGAGACACCACCACGCAGAGATTGTCGAATCGTGAGTCCTTTATTTAGGCTAGTGACTGAGAGAGGCTATTGCCATAAAAGTTCTCAGTCCCGAACAGAGTGAGTAGAGGGTATATAAAGGCAAAAATTACATAAGCTGTACAGGTTGATTAATATTTCTTGGCAAAACATTTGATTATGAAAGGGTACAGATGATTACAGAATTTGCACAACTAAGGAATTTCCAAGCACTGAGGGAAACAGGAATGTGGGTGTGCGGTGTGATTATGGGAAGGTTACATAAGGGGATTACTCCTAGGATAACATGGAAGATCTGTAACAACATGGAGTTATTTATGTCAAGCAAACTATTACAGGTTATTATAGGTTTTTCAGATTAGATATTCCATGTTTCATTCCTCCCTTTTACTTGTTCATGAGTCAATGCGTTGATTCATTAGTTAGAAGTATATATTGTATATATGTATATATATTGTACTGGGGTTTCATATATAGGTTTTGCAGAACTGATTCATTGTTTGACAAAATGAATAATCCAATTTGTCATGCAGGGTCCAATAAGTAGACCAAGGAAAATAAGTTTGAGGGGTTCAGCTAGACTAGTAACAAGAGTTGTTAACCATGGGTTTTAATTAAACAAGGCCTGGAACCAGGATTTATTATTATTATTATTTGTCATTTGTCTAAATTTTCTCTAATTTTTTGAAGAGTATTTTTAATAACCTCTAATTTGTTAGCATAAAAGCAACAAGCCTTTTCACGGGCTACACAGAGTCCTCCTTGGGATAAGAAAAGTAAGTCTCACCCTTTACAATTTTGAAGGAAAACTTTAGCCAGGGATTGTACCTGGTCGTGGGGTTGGTCCTTGGCCAATTGTAGATTTTCCAGGTCAGCATTAATTTCGGGGGCAAGGTTAGATAGACCCAGTTCTCCGTGAACCAGAGCAGCAGTGCCGATTGCAGCCGTTCCCGCTATACTTAGTCCAATTAAGGCAGGTACTACCAAGGGAACAGCTCATTTTGAATGAGCAATTGGAAGACCAGGGGGATTGAGTAGAAGAGCTCCTTTGGGACTGCTATAAGCATAAACCTGAGGCAGCACATGAACAGTGATATATAAGCTAGGCTGATTAAACCTTCTGGTAGTCGAACATTTGGTAAGACCTGTGGGACTGGCCAACCAGGTATTGTCAAGGTCCATGTAGGCCATGGATTTAGTCATAGTTGTGATGACAGACAAGTTGCAAATATCAGAGAATGGAGAAGTTGTTAGATTGTAACCTGGAGTTAGGAGAGAAGAGGCTTTACCAGTTACATTTTCTAGAGTAATGTGAACCATTTCCAGAGTGCAGTTAGTTTTCCAGATGATAGGAGTTTCAACTACTAAGCCTACATAGTAAGGGGGTTTTGGCTTTAAGAAAAGCCAACAATCTGAGGCCAACTGGGGCCAACAATCTGAGGCCAACTGGGGCATAGTAGTATTAAGCAGATGGTTCATATTATTTAACATAGGAAAAAGACAGGCTAAATTTGGAAACTGTAGGGGTGAACTCGGGAGCTATTGGAGTGAACCCAGGGTAGTGGCTTGTAAGCAGGAGGCAGAGGCTGAGGCGGAGGTTGGTGGTAACCAAACAAGGGATCCTCCAGCTCTGCCAATGGCCTTATGGGTTTGGCCACGGTTTTGTAGGCAAGTGTGTGCCATTGAATTGTGAATAAGGTGTCTCAGTCATAACCATTTATGTAGAGTCATAACCCCAGTTTTTTCCCATAGTCCAAGAATAATGGAGCAGATTAGTAACTTTTATATATGCAGGCCGTTCTGGACCGGCAGTTGGCCAAAGGATGATTTTAGAGGTGTCGTTAAGTCCCACACTGTAAGTTGCAATGGTGACGCATTTCCAGTCTGGGCAAAAGAAGTCATTTTCCAGAGAACATTTTCGGTCAGTGGGGTCACCGGGGCAGAGGTAAAAGTCTGTGTCTCTTATATAATAAGGGGTTGCCCATAGTGTGCATGATTCAGTGTAGTAAGGGTTTTGTCCAGGCGATAAGTTGATTATTCCGGACAGTATCCCAGATAGACATTCTTTTTTTATTTGTGCCAGGTCAGGAAGGTTTACTTTAAACTGGACTGGAGGTGAGCAATGGGTCCAGCTTTGAATTGCTAGGACCTGTTCTGATGTGAAAGAGATTAAAGAAAGGGTATAGGCAGTACAGTAAGCCATTTTAAGAGGGGGAAAATAAATTAAGAAGCAACACCATAACATAGTAGGGCAATAACGCATCCTACACATAGGAGATAGGATAGCATTAACAGAGACTTTTTGCCACATTTCCAATTTGCGGGAGCTATAGTAAGCAGTCCTACATCAAAACCCCAAACAAGTGGGATTACAAAAATGAGGCAAAAGATGAGTATAATTCATTTAAAGAAATTAGCCACCAGTTTGTTTGATTCTTATGGTTTAGATGTATGTAGAATGGTGACCTTGAGAGGGTTCTTGGAGTCCTTGGTTGTAGTTCAGGTTGCTGAATGGTGACTATTTTCCCTTGTTGAACGAGGGAGTGGATATTTGGGGTCCTTTGCTGCCACAGTGCAGTCATTGACACGAAATGATGGAGTCAGGTCAGTTTCCCTGGCCCTTTTAACTCGGGTATGGTAAATTCAGGCTGGTATCCCGTCGACCTCGATTGCTGTTGGAGTGGTAAGGATGACAAGAAATAGTCCCTTCCAGGCAGGAGTTAGTTCTTTTTTCTGGAACTTTTTGATGAAAACCAGGTCGTTGGGCTGGAGTGGATGACAAGGCAGGGAGGATGGAGTGGGTAAGACAGCATGAACACTGGAGTGTACAGTTGCCCAGACCTGTTGTAGAGACTGGAAATACTTTAACAAGGATTAGTTGTTTTTTTTCAGAATGGGATCCCGCAGTCAGGACAACCAAGAAAGGAGTGTCCCAAACATGATTTTATATGAGTAAACCCAGCCTTATATGGGGTGCGAGTACGGAGAAGAGCTATATGTAAAAGATTTACCTATTTTTTGCCAGTTTCTATTATTAATTTGGTTAAAGTAGATTTCAGAGTTCGGTTCATGCATTTTACCTGCCCAGAGTTTGTGGTGAGTAAGCACAATGCAATTTCCGGTTTATGTTTAGTGTTTTACTAACCAGTTGTACTATGACGAGGTGAAGGCAGGACCATTGTGAAAGCCAATAGAGAGGGAGTCCATACCTAGGAATAATTTCATCTAGTAAAAACCTGGTAACTGTTCAGTAAATGGTGCTGGGTAAACTGACTGACCATATGCAAAAGAATGAAACAGAACTCCTACCTGTCACCCTACACAAAAATCAACTCCAAATGAATCAAAGACCTGAATGTAAAGCTTCATATTTTAAGAATCATAGAAAACATAGGAACCACCCTTACAGAAATCAAAATAGGCAACCAATTCCAGATTAAAACTCCAAAGCCAATGCCATAAAAGATAAGAAAGACAAGTGGGTCCTCGTCAAAATGAAAAGCTTCTGCAAAGCAAAAGAAACCATCAAGAGAGTGGGGAGACAGCCCACAGAATGGGAAAAAATATTTTCCAGCTGCATATCTGACAAGGGTCTAACATCCAGGATCCACAAGGAACTCAAATGTGCTGTAAGAAAAAAAAAAAAAAAAAAAAAACAGCTCCATTAAAAAGTGGGCAAGAGACATGAATAGGCACATCTCAAAAGAAGACATATGAGCAGTCAACAGACACATTAAAAAATGTACAGCCTCACTAACCATCAGAAAAATGCAAACCAAAACCATATTGGGATACCACCTAACCCCAGTAAGAATGACTGTCATTAATAAAACAAAAAACAGCAGGTGCTAGAAAGAATGTGGAAAAAGGAAATACTTCTACATTGTTGGTGAGAATGCAAACTAGTTCAACATCTCAAGAAAACAGTTTGGCGATTTGTAAAAGAACTAGAAATTGACCTTCCATATGACCCAGAAATCCCCTTTCTGGGAATATACCCAAAGGACCTTAAATCATTCTATAGAAATGATACCTGCACATGCATGTTTATTGCAGTACTATTTACAATAGCAAAAATATGGAACCAACCATGCTGTCCATCAAAACTGGACAGGATAAAAAAAAGTGTACGTACACACAATGGAATACTAGACAGTCATAAAGAAGAACAAACATATGGACTTTGCAGCAACTTGAAGGGATTTAGAGTCTATAATGCTCAGTGATCTATCACAGAAATGAAGGACTGAGTACTGCACGTTCTTACTCATAAGCTGCCCCTGAAAATTTAAGTTAATACAATAAGAAAGTGATTGGCAGTAGCCAGAAGCTGTTGCAGGGGAGGGGGGAGCACATAATAAGGGTATCTAATCTCAAACCAGGTGAATTTGGGACCAAAGGGAGGCCCAAATTTACCTGCAAAATGACCACTTGTAAACCTAATCCTATACTGACCCCATATCTTTAAAATAAAAATAATTTAAACAAACAAACAAAAAAACAGTTATACATATGCAAAAGAATGAAATTGAACTCTATTTTACACCATGATAAAAATCAACTAAAAGTAGATTAAACACTTAAATACAGGGCTCGAAACACTAAAACTATAAGAAAAATGACTGGCAGAGAAATCTTGACACATTGTTATGGGCAATAATTTTTTTAGATTTGAACACAAACGTACAGGAAATATAAGCAAAAAAAAGTGTATGAAATTGCACCAAATAGCAAATGAAACAGACATCAGAATAATAAGATAACCTATGGAATGAAGATATCTTCAAAACATTTATCTGATAATGTTCCAAAATGTATGAGAAATTCAAGCTACTGAGTAGAAGAAAAAAAAAAAAACCTAATAACTCATTTAAAAAGGGCCAAAGGACTTGAATAGACATTTCACAAAAAGAAGACATGCAAATGTCAAATGAGTATATAAAAATTCTCAATCTCACTAAACAAAAACTTAAATAATATACTACTTCATACCATGTCAGAATAGCTGTCTTCAAAAAAGATGAAAGAAAAGAGTTGGTGAAAATGTGAAGAAAGGGTAACCTTACACTGTTGAAAGTAAATTGGCATAGCCATTACAAAAAATAGTATAGAAGTTCCTCAAAGAATTAAAATAGAATTTCTATATGATTCAGTTATTTTACTTCTGGGTATATATACAAAGAAAATGAAACCACTATGTCCAAAGGTCAGCACTCTTGTGTTCATTGTTATATTATTCATCACTGCTAATTTATGAAATCATCCTGGGTTCATTGAGGGATGAGCGGCCAAAGAAAATGAGATAGATTGATAGATAGATTAGATAGATCGATAGATGATCAATGGATAGATAAGAGCAAATAGACTATTATTTAGCCTTAATAAAGAAGGAAATTTTGTCATTTGTAACAACATGAGTGAACCTGGAAGATATTATGTTAAATGAAATAAGTCAGATACAGAAGACAAATACTCCATAATCTAATTTATAAGTAAAATCTAAAAGTTGAACTCCTAGAATAAAAGTATAATGGTGGACCAAGAAGACAGAAGTGGGAAAATGGGGAGACGTTATTCAAAGTTTTCAGTTTTATTTATGTAGAAAGAAGAAGTTTTAGAGATCTAATATATAGCATGGTGACAATAATTAATAATATTGACTTGTATACTTGAAATTTCCTAAGAAAGTAGATATTAAATGTTCTCACCTCCACACAAAAAGGATAACAACAAAAATTTGGCAATTATTTGAGGTGATGATATGTTAATTAGCTTTATGGTGGTAATCATTTTACAAGTAATACATGTATAGACACATAATATTGTATATTTTAAAGATATATAACTTTATTTGTTATTTATACCTCAATAAAGCTGGGAGGAGAAAAACCTAAGTACTAATAATAGCTTCAATCTCTACCAGTGTCATGAGAAAAAAAACAATTAGGCTAAAAATCAAAAACAAGGTTGTTTTTGCTCCTTTACTAACCACCACAAATCTTAGTTGCTTAATAGTTAAGCTACATTTTCCCTTACAGCTTTAAATTTTCATTTTGAGTGATTAAATAAATTTTAATTAAGTATTTATTAATTTTCAACTAGGTGAGCGTAACTGCTTTATATTTTTATATTTTATTCTAATGGTTATATTTATCTTTATCTTTGGAAATATTTGGAAATATTGTGCTATTAATGTCAATTTCTGTAGGTATCAATTATTAGCTGATACTTCTCATGATTACTAAGAAACTGAAAAATTGAATTGAAATTTTTTATTTGCACCAAACACTTTTCAGAAGATAAAATGCACAAATACGAAAGCAATAAGCAAGGTCAAAAATAGGCATACTTAAAATTATTTCAGAGATTATTTATATTTTGTATTCTTCAAATACCTAATGACATTAATAAGTTTTATTTGAGAAATAGTTTTTCATGAGAAGTTAATATACACATTCACTAAAATTGCTTCCATTTAACTTGTATTTTTCTAAACATGTAAATTCAGACAAGAGAGTAGATACAACACTTTTCTAGGACGGCTTATTCATTTTGGTTAGTTTAAATATTCCAATTGACATCTATGAAATAATCCAGAGTAAAGATACCCGAATACAGGACAGAGCATACAACAGGAGACAAGCGAATTGAATTCTATTTTCTATTTCTGGCGGTGTCACCTCACTACAGAGTAAGGCTAAGCAGACCACTTATTGGCTTATTTTTATTTACTTTTTCAACCAAAAATTATATTTTTTATTTCTCAATTTGTTTTGAAGGAAAATAAGAAAAGCAATTAGCAAACAGCTGAGAATGTAAAATGATTTAAATAACATATTACACTTTTGTCATGTGATTTGAAATCAGATGTTCCAAAAGCCATTACTGTAATCACCCTTTATAAAGGTTTAATTTTTTTTGTTACTTTTTTTTTAATGAGAAAGTGGACTGATTGAAGATGGAAAAGTTCCCACAGTGGGAGGGGACCTGAGGGGTTGCCCCTTTTGTGATTTTTTTTCAAGTAAATTTTTAATATATTTAAAAACGTTAAGGGAACATTTTGTACAAGCTGAACATTTAGTTGGACTGTCCAGATATAATACTTTCATTATTATTATATGCAAAAATATTATACCACTAGCTTCCTATTTGACTGTCTCAGTGGTCAGAGACATAAAGAACAAATATAAAGTGAAAGATAAGATTACATTTGGATCTTCAAATTTGCCAAAGCATTCATATCCATATATACTTGTTTCCCCTATCCTGTTTACATTCACTTACACCATAGGGGGTTCTGATCACATACACACAGCTGATGTGCTGTACCACACTACTATCATCATGTCTGTACCTAGTGACCTCACCTGAATGACTATTTCCTTCAACACATGTTTAAAAATATCTCAGGGTGCTGAGGTCAAGTAGGACAATTTGATGATGGGGATGATTATTGAGATCTTACCTTTTTTTTTTTGAGTGGGTAAATTTGTGTCATGTTAAACATATGTTTCAATAAAGATTAACTTTGTAAACAGTTTTGTGGATGTAAAGATATGTTACAACTGAAATAAGTTACATTGAAGATGCAAAGAACTTTGAAAATAATTACAGATGTGATCAGCCATTTGAAAATGGAACGAGGCTGGGTGCGAGCCTCATGCCTGTAATCCCAGCACTTTGGGAGACCGAGGTGAGAGGATTGCCTGAGCCCATGATCCTAGACCAGCCTGGGCAACTTGGCAAGACCTCATCTCTATAGTAAATCAAAAAATTAGTCAGGTGTGGTGGTGCAAGCTAGTAGTTCCAGCTATGTGGAAGGCTGAGGCAAAAGGATCGCTTGAGCCCAGCAAGCTGAGCTGGCCATGAGCATGCCACTGCACTACAGCCTGGGCAACAGAGTGAGACTCCAACACAAAATAAAATAAAATAAAATAAAAATGAAAGGAATCCTCCTAAAGATGAAATACCAAACACGGTAGCAGAAGGTCTCTAATTTGTTGCTCGTAAGTCATTCAGACCACTGAAGCCATGAACACTGTTCCAGTTCCTGTAAAACACATTCCATTATTTGAAAGCTTGAATTGATGGAAAAATAACAACAGTGAAGAGCATCATATTTCTTTCTTTTATCATGGTGAGCAGTAGTCACTACAGTCATTTAGAGGATTTTCAGGGATGATGACTAAAGGTGTTTGGAGAGCTTTATGTGTAAGCAGCATGGCCGAAAGCGTTCATCTCTAAAATCAGATGAGTGGAGCTCACATTCCAGAGAAGCGACTTATAAACTACACAATTGTGAAAAGGGCTTTTTAAATAATGATATCCTCTTCCCAAGTTTTATGCTTTTTTAAATTTTTAATTTTTTTGTTATAAAAACATGTGATACAATTCAGGATTAGATATAAAAGTGGTAATTGTACAGGTAAAGTTTGGGTCACCCTTTGGTCCCCACTTCGCCTGATTTGAGATCACACAAACTTATTGATGTTATGTGGCAATCACCTCCCTCCCCTGGCAGTGTCTCACTATTGCCAATTCCTTTCTTATAGTACTTGTTCAGGGTCCACATATGAGTGAGAACATGTGATACTCAGTTCTTTGTTTCAGTGATAGATCACTGAGTTTTGTAAACTCTAAATCCATCAAAGTTGCTGAAAGGCCATATGTCTGTCCTTCTTTACGACTGTGCAATATTCCATTATGTATGTGTACCACATTTCTTTATTCAGTCCAGTTTCAATGGGCAGCACAGTTGGTTGCATGTTTTTGCTATTGTGAATAGTGCTGCAATAACATGTGTGTGCAGGTATCTTTTTGGTAGAATGATTCGAGTCCCTCTGAGTATATTCCCAGTAGAGGAATCGTTGGGTCATATTAAAGGTCAATTTCTAGTTCTTTCAGAAATTGCCACACCGTTTTCCAGAGTTTGAACTAGTTTGCATTCCCATAAGCAGTGTAGAAGTGTTCCTATTCACCGCATCTTCACCAGCATCTGTTTTTTTTATTTTATTAATGATGTCCATTCTTACTGGGGTTAGGTGGTATCTCAATGTGGTTTTGATTTGCATTTCTCTGATGATTAGTGAGGCTCAGCACTTTCTCTTGTCTGTTGGCTGCACATATGTCTTCTTTTTAGAAGTGTCTATTCATGTATTTTGTTCACTTTTTAATGGGGCTGTTGGTTTTGTTTTGTTTTGTTTTGTTTTGTTTTGTTTTCCTTTCAGCATGATTGAGTTCCTTGTAGATCCTGGATGTTAGGCCTTTGTCAGATATACAGTTGCCAAATATTTTTCCATATTCTATGGAATATCCTGTCTCCTCACTCTCTTGATAGTTTCTTTGGTTTTGCAGAAGGTTATCATTTTGTTGAGGTTCCACTTGTCTATCTTATCTCTTATGGCATGAACATCTGGGGTTTTGATCAGAAATTGGTTGCCTACTCTGATTCCCATAAGAGTGTTTCCTACGTTTTCTAAGATTCTTATAGTTTGAGGTTTTACGTTTAGGTATTTGGTCAATTA
The DNA here is from genome assembly GCA_963574415.1 of Tarsius wallacei. Classification (NCBI taxonomy): domain Eukaryota; kingdom Metazoa; phylum Chordata; class Mammalia; order Primates; family Tarsiidae; genus Tarsius; species Tarsius wallacei. The sequence continues at coordinate 26,977 of CAUYQG010117645.1, forward strand.
GGAGTTGATTTTTGTGTATGGTGATAGGTAGGGATCTTGTTTTAATATTCTGCAAGTGGTCAGCCAGTTTTCCCACCACCATTTACTGAATAGGTTCTCCTCTCCCCAGTGGTTGTTGGTGAAGGCTTTGTCAAAGATGAATTTGTTGAGAAATTGAGGTTTTGCTTCCAGAATCTCTATCCTGTTCCATTAGTCTATATGACTGTTCTTGTACCAATATCAGGCTGTTTTGATTACTGTAAACTTACAGTAAAGTTTGAAGTCTAGAAGTGTGATACCTCCAGCTTAGTTTCTTTTGTTAAGGATTGTTTTGGCTATTATGGGTCTACATGAAACTCAAAAGTAGGAAATATTTTACCAATAGTTGTTAAGATAGTATACTGTGATTTATTGAGGAGGAATAAAAACAGCACACCCTATCCCCTCTCTTTGGTTCTGCAGGAGGAATATAGAGAAAATTTAAAAGTAGAAGTAGAATAAAAGAAAAAGGCCCAGGAACCAAAAGCTATCCCAAACATTACTATTTGAATAACAGAAAATGCACAAAATAAATAACTATTTTAAATAAAATAAAAAATACCAAAGGATATATTGCAAACATTACTGAATGATATAAAGTCATTATACACATTGTGGAATAACATTTTAATTCATTTATAACATTGATATTATTTTCTTATTTAGGATAATTTTGGAAAGAGAAAATTTTCCTCTAAAGTTCAACCTAAACATAAAAGAAACTGAAACACTTAAATAGCTGAAATTACAATAATCTAATTATTTTTCTCTTATAAGCAGCTTTTAAAAGAGCTATGGGATGACTTATACTTTCAATATTTTTCTTATTCTAATATGACATTGTGAAGCTATGAAATTATGAACTTTGCAAGTAGTGTGGGTTATATTCTCAAAGGTCTCTATCTAAGAATTCACTACTACCATAATTAAATATGGTAGATTTGATTTATGCATGGTAATGAGCCTTGAGAGAAAGGTTAGGATTTTAAATAATAATACACTTTAAAATGGGAGAAAAGACTATAAAATTATTTTAATATTTCAATTAAAAATGAGCAAATATATTCTGCCATTGTGTTGCTGTAACGATAAATCGCCACTTAACTCAAATAATGGTTAGAATTTGGCATTATCTATGCTGATAACTAATAAATAGGTGTGAACCACTAGAATCTTTCTTCTCCAGTTTCTTTATTTCAAAAACAAACATAGTTATTATAATTTAGCACCTTAAATAGTTTTATTGTGTAGCACTTTTTATTATGTTCCCACTGAAGCTACATTACAGACAGAGTTGTTCAATTACTACAAATGGTTCTCTGTTTCCTGGTATTTTTCTCACCTCCTCCATAAATAAGAATTTTCACTCAATTAATTATTTCAAAGTGAGGGAATGTAAATAAAACAGTGATTCCAAAAACTATTGATGTTTTAAGTTTTAAGTGGTTCAGTATTAACTACTATATTTCTCCAAATTTAACTACTTTGAAAAAATTAATATTTTTGTTCTTGTCTGATTCTTCTTGATATCTTATTTGCTGCCTTCTTAGCTAGCAAATGATAACAAGAATACAGGTGTCTGTGTTGAAATTCCCATATTAAAAAAGGTGTCAGTGGATCTGTTCGTAAACATGACATTGTGCTTTGCTAGTTTAGATGGTTCCTACCCAGTGATACACCAGAGAAATTATGTCTCCTTTACCTTCTAATTAGTGAAGCAAAATGGATTTTCTTATTTTAAATTACATTCATTTTTTGTTATTTGGTGCTTCAGGGATTAATTTTCAGTTTCTCATGTTACATAAAACCAGAATATACGTGATACCATTATTAGACTTCTGAAAATGACGGTTAAGTTTTAATAGAGTCACACCTGTATAAGTGTGTTAAACTATAATTATTGCTACTTTAGTGATTTTAGCTCAATATAACTTATTTCTTTTAATAATTTTTCTCCTTTTCAGAATAATGTATTGTTGCTATATAATGGCATATATGAGCATATTATTATGATTTCAATGTCAGTACACATGCACTTAAAGACCTTTTCAAAAAGATACTCCCCTTCCACTCTTCTGCTGTTTTCACTGCTTAATCAGTCATTGATGTAAATGAATCTTTTTAAATTTTCTATTTATAAATAGTGTGTTGCTTTCTACCTACTTAAAATTGATTATGATGAAGAACTTTTGATAACAAGAAGACATCAAACCATTCTTAAAATATATCCATAGAGAGTCCTTATGTCCAGACTGATACCTTCTTCAGAGTGCCACTCTAGGATGGCTCCTACACAGAAACATAGGTGCCCAAGGCTCAGAATATTTTCTTCCAGAGAAGCACAATCATTTAACCTAGCAATTACTCTCTAATTACCTCCCATAGCTATTGAGGTTCTTTAATTAAAAAAAGTTAAAATTGCAAATATCTATTGTTAGGAAATGTCATTATATTAGCTGTAGTAAATAACCATCACACAATTTCAAAACTGCATAAACTCTTCTTGCCCTGAATCTCACTAGTGTTCCTAGATATGACAAAAATATCTTAATATCATATTTTTGTCCTGGTCATTCTCATTCAGATATTTTTATAGACAAATATTTACTAAAAATTACTGACTGTCTAGTTAATGATCTCAGTATCAAAAGTTATACCTTCCAATGATAGTGTGAAATCTTCTCAGGATATAGAAAGTTGTGTAAAAATCACAGATGTGAAATTTGTTCCATGACTCCCTGTTAACCCAGATGTCACTTGATTATGTACTTCCTAGTAGCATGTTAGATGGTCTTTAATTGATCGGTGATACATTTTCTCAACTTAGTTGTATTAAATCATGTGGACAAGACATATATTTTTCCTTCTCCTTCATCACAGCAAGGAATGTCTATGCTATGTTCTCTAGCTACATTAGACCATTTGATTATTTGATGTTGTCCTCTCAGCCCTGATTATGCAAACAAGATAACATAACCTCACCTACCTTCCCTGGAGTTCTTGCAACCCAGAGGAACAACTCTTATTCTTTTTAGTCCAAATTTAAAAAACAGAGGCTGTTCCCACTTCCCACATCAATTTTGCCATTTCTGCCTTATATCTATATTCTGGTAATTTTAGACCTTTCTACTAGTTTCATTGCTAAACATGCATTAGATGATATATGATCACTTTCCTACTTAGTGAAGATAAATATGTGGGCATGCATAACGAGAAGAAAAGATGGGAGGTTAGTTAAACTAATACCATTATTTATCACTTCAAGCAGGAGAGGAAGAAAGTCAGAGAAAGCTAAACTTACTGTTGTGCATTTGTTAGTTTTCATCAAATTTAATAAATTTCATTGGGAAGAACAAGCTAAGAGCATATTCAGCAAAAATAGTAGAATGTCCTGGACTGTAAATTGGTCTAGAGCCAAATCCACTCTAGTTAATGGTCTTCTTCTTATTTTACTGTGGTAGTTAATTTTATATGTCAACTTGATTGGATTAAAGAATGTTCGGATAACTGCTAAAACATTATTTTTGGATGGGACTGTGAGGATGTTTCCAGAAGAGATTTGTATTTGAATAGGTGGACTGAGTATTGATTGCCTCTTACCAGCGGGCATCATCTAATTCATCAAGGGCCTGAGTAGAACAAAAAGGCAGAAGGACAAAGTCTCACTCCATCCTTGATGTAGGACATTTATTTTTTCATCTTCTGCCCGTGGATACCTGTGGTCCTGGTTTGGGTTTTTGGTCTTGGGTTGGGATTTATAACATTAGCTACTCTGGTTGTCTCTTTCTGACTAGGACAGAATTACACCACCAACTTTCTAGATGGAATATACAGTAAGACTTCTCACATCCATAATCACATAAACCAATTTCCCTAAAATATCTCCTCTTCCATATCTGTATATATTATCTTGGTTCTGTTTCTCCAAAGAATCCTGTCATATAGTAATGTCAAATACTTAATCCATGGCTAAGTAAATAATGCTATATACTTAGCCATGGAGTACAGACTTTCATGATTTTATGTTATAATAACTATGTTTACCTTTCTTAAGTTGATAATTAGGAGTAACAAGATTTGGTGATTTTGTCAGAAATTTAATAGAAGAATGCAAACATCAAATTGTCATTCTAAATTACACAGAATTCCCTGTATATTTTCTTCTAAGAGTTTTACAGTTTTAAGAGTGAAGTTTAGGTCTTTATTTGTATCATTTTGAAATATTACTTTATTATTTCTTAATAATCATTAAAACATCTCAGTGCTTCTTGCTATTAAATTAATTTAGTGTCAATGACAATACCAATAAACGTCTTTAAGTCTTTTTTTCTGCCTAATAGTATTTTCTATGTATTAATTTCAACTCTTCTATGTTACTATGTTTTACACTTTTATTTCAATAAAAATAAACTGAAGTTACCTGGGTTTTATTCTACATTTTTTGGTTTTCATTTTTTAAATCCAATCTGTTAAATTCCTCACATTTGTAGGGGATAGCTGTAGTTTTTATCTCTAGCTGTAGTTTTTATCTCATTGCATGTCTACTTTCAAGATTTACTTTATATATCCATGCACCAAGCAACCAGTAATATTCAATAAGATAAATTAAGTTTGTGGTATTTGTTAATATTATTATGAGTGTTGAGTATATATTAAGATATAAGACAAATATTTCAACACAAAACAGACAATTAGAAAAAAGCATACAAACATAATTTAGTATAAGGCTGATAGGTGATGAGAAGAAAAAAATAAGGCAGAAAGTAATGATAGAAAGTGGAGGTGCTCTGTACGTTGACCTGGTCTGTATGTATCTGAAATTGTTTCAGAGCTGCAACAGTGCGGGTGGTAATAAATGATTGGATTCTGGATATGGTTTTATGGTAGAGCAGAGAGAAGACCAATAGACTGACTGAAGGTTGTTAAAAAAAGAGAAAATATGAATGATTTTTAAAAGATTTATGGCCTAAGCAACTGTAAACATGAAATCATTTTTAACTGATTTGGGAAAATAGTTTTAAGTTTGAGATGTCAATTAGACACTGAGGTGGTCATCTCACATAGACATATAGCTATATGGTTCTGAGGAACAGGATATAAATTCTGGATGCACATAAACATTTTATAATCATCAGCACACAGATTACTATATAGAATCATCATAATTAGTAAGATTACTATGGAATGAGTATAGATAGAAAGAAATAGCTATTCAAAAGCTAAACCCTGGAAACCCACAATATTTAGATGTTGGAAAGATGGTAAAGGGATATACAAAAGAAACTAAGAAGATATGGCAGGAAAAATGAAAACAACTGAGTGTGGAGTCCTGGGAGATAGACAAAGGGAATGATTAAAAGTGGAGAGAGTTATCAAATCTGTCAAACATTATTTATAAAGTAACATGAGGACTTAGAATTGAATACTTGATTAAGGAAAGTAGAGGCCATCATTGACTTTGATAAGTTTCAGATAAAAGTTGAAATTAGAGGTGTGATATTAATGTGCATGAGGAGAATGAGGAAATCTTAGAGAGTGTAAAAAATTATTTTGATGAATTGACATGATAAAGTTTCGAGACTATCAGTATGTCTATTATTTTTTTCAAATAATATATGAAGGTTAGAGTCTGCTAAACATTTAATCAATCTCTCCTTCCACCTCCTGTGCTTCACTTTCTTGGTTATTTAATATATGTCAATATAGTATTATTGATTTTCACACTCACTAGTTAATTATATTTACAATTATATTTACTTTGCTTTTTTTTCCCCTCCACACTTCCTGTTTTTCATTTCATCTTCCAGAGTTCAATAGCTTACTAGTTTAAATATATAAAAAAATAATTTGGGGGGACAATTAAACATAAAATATGTCAGTCTTCTTTGAAAATAACTTTATCTTCAAACTTAATTGATCATTTAACTTGAAATAAAACTTTCAATTGACAGTTTTCTTGGCTATTTGAAAATGCTATTTTTGGTGGGTGTGGAGGTTTATGTCTGTAATCACAGCACTTTGAGAGGCTGAGGTGGGTGGATTGCTTGAGATCAGTCTAGGAAACATTTTCTCTTGAGTTTTCTGTATCCATTTCTTCTTATCTTTGAAATTCTGCAGTTTTACTAAGGTGTCTAAGTGTAGACTTCTTGGGAAAAGATGAACTTTGAAATCTGAGGATTTTTGTCTTATTTTAATCATGGAAAGTTATCACCTATCATTCCTTAATACATTTTATCTTTTTTCTTATTTACCTCTTTATGAGCTACTATTCAGACAATATTGACTTTGGCATTCCCTTTCATGTTTTTAAAAAATTATTTATCTCTCTATGATGGATTCATGGTAATTTTCTAACTTTTCTCTGTATTTTTACAAGTTTTGATATATTCCTGTTGTATTTGGATGTTTCTTATATTTGTCCATTATCTTATTCTTTCATTCTGGCTTGTCTTTATTTTATTTACTTTAACAATTTTCATGCTATGGTATCTTTATTAGTTAAGATATTGTTTAGTCTGCTTTTTAATAGTCACTCAAATATTACTTATAACATGGAACAGTATCTCTTGCTCACATAGTAGGGCAGGTCAAGAGAGTAGACAGCTCTAACCACAACATGGTCAGGGATATAGTTTCCTTCCTCTTGGTATTTTGCCACTCACTAGGATGGTGTTGTTAGCATGTCTGGCAGAATCTATGCTAACTTATCAGTGCCTTGACTTTGTTCTGGCTTATAGGAAGATGCAAGAAGGTGTTGCAGAATAAGCACATTATTTCCAGAGAAGTGGAATAGAAGGTGCACAAAGCACACGTGTTCCAAGTCTTAACCACATGTCAAGCAGACTTTTTCCCAGCTGAATCTCATTGTGCATTTGTGTGTGGATGTGGATGTGTGTCATGTTCATTAGAAGAGAGGAGAAAGAATGGGAAAGGAGGTCATCAGCAGAGCCAAAGTCTATGCAGTCTCTTCCATAATCTCAATTCCTTAGGTTGCTTTCTCCCACTGTTATTTCTGGATGAGCTTAATCTTCCTCATGTGCTTTATTGTTTTATGTAACAATTATGTTTATCACGTGCTCAATTTAAACACTATTTTTTTCCTCTTTTGAGGCTTCTGGTGTTCTATGATTCAAAAGCATGTCTGAGAATGGAATACTAAAAATTTGAGGGAAGTATAAGCATCTCTTCAACCTGCAAATATTTGTTCTGGTTTATTGAGTGATTTTTTTTTCCTTCCTTGAAGTTCAGGAAGAGGCATGGTTACTTGCAGCTTCTGAGCGCCAGTGAGTACAGCATTTCTATCTCCTACTACATGTTTGACAGTATTACTTATTTCATAAATAGGGACAATTATATTTAGATAATAGGCAGAAACTGGCACCTGTCCTAGAAAATCACTATACATGTTTATCACGGGGCCCAATTAAAGCCCCAACTCTATAAAGTTTCTGACTTCTAACTTCCTGCCTCAAACATACCTCACACCTTCAACACCATACTTGACTGTTCTTTTCTTTTCAAAGCACAAGAATGCTCAAAATTACTATCACTAAGAATCGGGAAAATACAAATTAAAACCATAACGATATATCACCTCACCCATGTTAGAATGGCTATTATCACAAAGAACAAAAAATAACAAATACTTATTTGGGCACAGGAAAAGGGTACTTTTATAGACTGTTGGTAGGAAGGCAAACTAATACAGCCGTTATGGAAAGCAGTAAGGAGTTTCCTAAAAACAAATTAAAAATACATGTACCATGTGATCCAGCAGCTCCACTTTTAGGTGTGTTTACAGAAAATAGAATCAGTACCTAAAAGTCACATTTGCACTTTCATGTTGATTGCAGCCCTAATCACAACAGCCAAAACATAGAATCAACCTACATGTCCATCAATGGATGAATGGGTAAAAACAATGTTTCAAGGGATGCTGACAAGATGGGGATCAGACAGGTCAGTCTGTGAGAGTCTCCTCAAAAGCAAGTGTCCCTAACGACTCTCTGTGTGAGTAGGCATGTGCTGGTGGGAGAGTGAAAGTCCATTTGAGGAGAGACTCAGGTTCAAGCATCCAGGGCCACCCTTTGAAGGTTACTGCAAGCCCCCACCGCCCTGAGATTGGAGCCACAGGTGCACAAGATCGTCTACTGTTCAGGGTAATCTCCTGAGACGAACCTGCAAAACTGAGCTGATTCTCATCACCTGGTACCTGGCCCACACCATCACCTGTTATAGCAAATCAGCTGGAGCCCCAGATCTGATCAGTGGAGAAAGAAGATTGGGGAGAGCTGGAGAGGACCCCCATGCCTGGCGAGGAAACACTGACCTCAGTCACTTTCCCTGTCCCAGGACCAGGTAGAGAACTGCATTGTACTGCACAGCTCTGCCCAGCTCCACCCAGCCACCAACTTGGGACGTAAGGTAAACTCATCAAACTGGAGGAGACAGAAGTCCTCCCCCCATGCTGGAACAGACACAGACATGTCAGATCTTATTGGCAGACTTGACAGGCAGCAAGCCGGATGAGTCCAAATCTGATCCACCCTCCTTCCACAGTAGGCCTGGGGCATCTGACCCAAGCTGTGAGCAATCCTATCAGCCTGCTCTGAGAAATACAGATCAGAGCTGAAAGGATGTTGGATCTACAGGAACAACCTCAGAGGAGGTTTGGTTCCTTGTTTTTAAGTTTTTTATTTTTAATTTTTGCCTGTTTGTTTTGCTCATTTTTGTTTGTTTGTTTGTTTTATTTTTTTCTTTCTGTTTTTGATAACATTTTGATACTTGCTTTGTTTCTATTGTTTTACTGATTTTTTTTTTAGGCTTCCTGTTTGTGTATGGAAGGAGTACATCTTTAGGGAGGTTTTGTTGGTTTGTAAGATTGTCTGTATATTTTAGTTTTTTTTTTTTTTTAATTATTTTCTGTCTTTGTGTCTCTTTTCATTTGTTAGCTGGAACATCTGTCTGTTTTCCCTCTTACTCTTTTCTTTCTCTCCACCTTCCTCTTGCCCCCCGCCTTCTTTTTTTCCATTCTTTTCCTTTTCTTACCTCATTTTGTTTTCAGGGAACAAACCTATACCCCCACTGCATGTACTGATTGTAAGGCAGTGGGAAGTGGGTTCCAGTGTACCCATACACCTGTTGGTGGATTCTGGGATCTGTAGATAGATTTTGAATTACAGCATCCCCCTCAATTAAATCTCAAAACTGCAAAAAAGTATAGCATGCAACCCACAGTCCAGCTTCAGAATTGAACAAAGTCAGAGGATCCACATAAGGAAGAATGGGAGATTGAGTAAACAAAAGTAAAAGCAACCCTCCCCCCATTCCTGAACAACATAATTAAGGAAGAGGAAAAAAAAAGTGGGCAGTGGGTAGGAAAATCTACACAAATGAGGAAAAACCAAAAGAAGAATATGGGTCTTGCACAGACCCCTGGGAGGTCAAACAATGAAAAAACAGACTTCGAAAATCAAACAATGAAAAGCCCCCAGAACGGTCTCAAACTACAAACCCAGACATCAAAACAATAATAGACAGAATAAATAGAATTGAGAAGAGACAAGAGGAAAGAATGAAGGAGGTGATAGCTGAGATAGCAGCAGTAAAGAATACTGTGAATGAAATAAATAACAAACTGATAAGTATGGAAAGCAGAATTAGCCAAGCAGAAGAAAAAATCTCAGAACTTGAGGACCAAAATATAGAAATAACTAAAACTGTCAAAAAATATAGAAAAGTCACTTAAAAAGACAGAAAAAAGTGGTCAAGAGATGCGTGATTATTTCAAGATGCTGAACATGAGTAATTGGACTTCCTGAAGCAGAAAGAGAGATAGAGGCCACACTGGAACTAACATTCCATGAAATTATTCAAAAAAAACTTCCTTCATGTCATCAGTGATGAAACTATTCAAACACAAGAGATTCAGAGAACTCCTGCAAGACAGCAAATGAGAAGACCAACTCCGAGACACATAGTCATTTGCCTAAACAAAATAAGTATAAAAGAAAAAAACCTAATGGCAGCTAGAGAAAAAGGTCAGGCTACCGACCATGGAAGACCAATTAGAAAAGCAGCAGATTTATCTACAGAAAAACTTCAGGCTAGGAGAGTTTGGAACCCTATTTTCAAAGTTACCAAAGATAAACAATTTCAACCAAGAATAACCTACCCAGCTAAGCTAAAGTTCATCAGTGATGGAGAATTAAAATCTTTCCCAGACGATCAATCCCTAGGAAATTATGCTGCCTTTAGACCAGCTCTACAAGAAACACTTAAGAAAGTATTAAACACAGACGAAAGGAAAAAAAGAATGACAATGTTCTTCACAAGAGCACAGAGAAAAGATTAAAAGCACACATGAATCAACCCAAAAACCAAAAGAAAGACAACAAACAAACAGGAACAACAACAACCCTATAAGAACCTCATCACAGGACAAACTCTCACATTTCAATAATTAGCCTGAATGTGAATGGACTAAATGCACCACTAAAAAGACATAGAATTGCAAAATGGATAAAATATCATGAGGCAACAATATACTGTCTCCAAGAGACTCATCTCACCAGAAAGGACACTCACAAACTCAAAGCAAGAGAATGGGAAGCAAAATTTCAGGTGAACAAAATCAAAAGAAAGCAAGAGTTGTGATCTTAATATCAGATAAAATACTGTTTAGGCTGTCAAAAATTTAAAAATATACAGAAGGTCAATATATAATAATACAAGGTTCAATCCATCAACAAGAAATATTCATCCTAAACATATATGCACCCAACATAGGAGCACCAACTTTGATAAAGCAGCTTCTAAGTAAAGTTATAAAAGATATTGACTCTAACACTATCATACCTGGGGACTTTAATACCCCACTCACAACCCGAGACAGGTCATCAAGACAAGAAATCAGCAAGGAGATTCAGAACCTCATTGTGACTCTTGACCAAATGAACTTAACTGATAGCTGCAGAACACTCCACCCAATGACCACAGAATATGCATTCTACTCAACCCCCCCTAGAAGGTACTCTAAGATCAACCACATCCTTGGCAATAATCAAGCATAAACAAAATTCATAAGATTGAAATTCTGCATTCACCTTCTCAGATTACAGTGGAATAAAAAGAAATATCAACACAGAGTTCCCCCCAAACCCACAAAGACATGGACACAAAGCAGCATGATGCTAAGCAACTCCTGGGTCAACATGGAAATCAAAACAGAGATTAAAAGATATCTGGAAACAAATGAAAATGAAGAAACATCTTACCAAAATCTCTGGGATGTCATGAAAGCAGTAGTAAGAGAGGAATTCATATCACTACAAACACACATGAAGAAAATGGAAGGATCACAAGTTAACAGCTTAACAAGTAACCTAAGGAAGTTGGAAAAGCAAGACCAACACCCTAACTTCAACAGAAGAATCCAGATCACCAAAATAAAAGCCCAAATTCAGGACACAGAAGACAAAAAGAAGCCGGGCTCGGTGGCTCAGCCTGTAATCCCGCGCCTTTGGGAGGCTGAGGTGAGTGGATTGCCTGAGCCCGCGGGTTCGAGACCTGCCTGGGCAAGCGAGACCTCATCTCTACAATAAATCAAAAAATTAGCCGGGCGT